>JBAIZL010000293.1:0-69453 GCA_036971475.1 Prosapia bicincta | reverse complement strand
AATACGACTCTTTTATAAAGTTACATCTGCGTATTACATAAATACGACTTCTTTTATAAAGGTACATATGCGAATATTAAAGTTACATCTGCGTATTACATAATTACGACTCTTTTATAAAGTTACATCTGCGTATTACATAAATACGACTCTTTTATAAAGGTACATATGCGAATATAAAGTTACATCTGCGTATTACATAAATACGACTCTTTTATAAAGGTACATATGCGAATATAAAGTTACATCTGCGTATTACATAAATACGACTCTTTTATAAAGTTACATCTGCGTATTACATAAATACGACTCTTTTATAAAGGTACATATGCGAATATAAAGTTACATCTGCGTATTACATAAATACGACTCTTTTATAAAGGTACATATGCGAATATAAAGTTACATCTGCGTATACATAATACGACTCTTTATAAAGGTACATATGCGAATATAAAGTTACATCTGCGTATTACATAAATACGACTCTTTTATAAAGGTACATATGCGAATATAAAGTTACATCTGCGTATTACATAAATACGACTCTTTTATAAAGGTACATATGCGAATATAAAGTTACATCTGCGTATTACATAAATACGACTCTTTTATAAAGGTACATATGCGAATATAAAGTTACATCTGCGTATTACATAAATACGACTCTTTTATAAAGGTACATATGCGAATATAAGTTACATCTGCGTATTACATAAATACGACTCTTTTATAAAGGTACATATGCGAATATAAAGTTACATCTGCGTATTACATAAATACGACTCTTTTATAAAGGTACATATGCGAATATAAAAGTTAACATCTGCGTATTACATAAATACGACTCTTTTATAAAGGTACATATGCGAATATAAAGTTACATCTGCGTATTACATAAATACGACTCTTTTATAAAGTTACATCTGCGTATTACATAAATACGACTCTTTTATAAAGTTACATCTGCGATACATAAATACGACTCTTATAAGTTACATCTGCGTATTACATAAATACGACTCTTTTATAAAGGTACATATCGAATATAAAAGTTACATCTGCGTATTACATAAATACGACTCTTTTATAAAGTTACATCTGCGTATTACATAAATACGACTCTTTATAAAGTTACATATGCGTAAATACCTACTAAAAGTTTATACATCTGCGTATTACATAAATACGACTCTTTTATAAAGGTACATATGCGAATATAAAGTTACATCTGCGTATTACATAAATACGACTCTTTTATAAAGGTACATATGCGAATATAAAGTTACATCTGCGTATTACATAAATACGACTCTTTTATAAAGGTACATATGCGAATATAAAGTTACATCTGCGTATTACATAAATACGACTCTTTTATAAAGGTACATATGCGAATATAAAGTTACATCTGCGTATTACATAAATACGACTCTTTTATAAAGTTACATATGCCAATATAAAGTTACATCTGCGTATTACATAAATACGACTCTTTTATAAAGGTACATATGGGAATATAAAGTTACATATGCGAATATAAAGTTACATCTGCGTATTACATAAATACGACTCTTTTATAAAGGTACATATGCGAATATAAAGTTACATCTGCGTATTTCATAAATACGACTCTTTTATAAAGGTACCTATGCGAATATAAAGTTACATCTGCGTATTACATAAATACGACTCTTTTATAAAGGTACATATGCGAATATAAAGTTACATCTGCGTATTACATAAATACGACTCTTTTATAAAGGTACATATGCGAATATAAAGTTACATCTGCGTATTACATAAATACGACTCTTTTATAAAGTTACATATGCGAATATAAAGTTACAGCTGTGTATTACAAAAATACGACTCTTTTATAAAGGTACATATGTGAATATAAAGTTACATCTGCGTATTACATAAATACGACTCTTTTATAAAGTTACATATGCGAATATAAAGTTACATCTGCGTATTACATAAATACGACTCTTTTATAAAGGTACATATGCGAATATGAAGTTACATCTGCGTATTACATAAATACGACTCTTTTATAAAGGTACATATGCGAATATAAAGTTACATCTGCGTATTACATAAATACGACTCTTTTATAAAGGTACATATGCGAATATAAAGTTACATCTGCGTATTACATAAATACGACTCTTTTATAAAGGTACATATGCGAATATAAAGTTACATCTGCGTATTACATAAATACGATTCTTTTATAAATGTACATATGCGAATATAAAGTTACATCTGCGTATTACATAAATACGACTCTTTTATAAAGTTACATCTGCGTATTACATAAATACGACTCTTTTATAAAGTTACATCTGCGTATTACATAAATACGACTCTTTTATAAATTTACATCTGCGTATTACATAAATACGACTCTTTTATAAAGGTACATATGCGAATATAAAGTTACATCTGCGTATTACATAAATACGACTCTTTTATAAAGTTACATCTGCGTATTACATAAATACGACTCTTTTATAAAGGTACATATGCGAATATAAAGTTACATCTGCGTATTACATAAATACGACTCTTTTATAAAGGTACATATGCGAATATAAAGTTACATCTGCGTATTACATAAATACGACTCTTTTATAAAGGTACATATGCGAATATAAAGTTACATCTGCGTATTACATAAATACGACTCTTTTATAAAGGTACATATGCGAATATAAAGTTACATCTGCGTATTACATAAATACGACTCTTTTATAAAGGTACATATGCGAATATAAAGTTACATCTGCGTATTACATAAATACGACTCTTTTATAAAGTTACATATGCTAATATAAAGTTACATCTGCGTATTACATAAATACGACTCTTTTATAAAGGTACATATGGGAATATAAAGTTACATATGCGAATATAAAGTTACATCTGCGTATTACATAAATACGACTCTTTTATAAAGGTACATATGCGAATATAAAGTTACATCTGCGTATTTCATAAATACGACTCTTTTATAAAGGTACCTATGCGAATATAAAGTTACATCTGCGTATTACATAAATACGACTCTTTTATAAAGGTACATATGCGAATATAAAGTTACATCTGCGTATTACATAAATACGACTCTTTTATAAAGGTACATATGCGAATATAAAGTTACATCTGCGTATTACATAAATACGACTCTTTTATAAAGTTACATATGCGAATATAAAGTTACAGCTGTGTATTACAAAAATACGACTCTTTTATAAAGGTACATATGTGAATATAAAGTTACATCTGCGTATTACATAAATACGACTCTTTTATAAAGTTACATATGCGAATATAAAGTTACATCTGCGTATTACATAAATACGACTCTTTTATAAAGTTACATATGCGAATATAAAGTTACATCTGCGTATTACATAAATACGACTCTTTTATAAAGGTACATATGCGAATATAAAGTTACATCTGCGTATTACATAAATACGACTCTTTTATAAAGTTACATATGCGAATATAAAGTTACAGCTGTGTATTACAAAAATACGACTCTTTTATAAAGGTACATATGCGAATATAGAGTTACATCTGCGTATTACATAAATACGACTCTTTTATAAAGTTACATATGCGAATATAAAGTTACAGCTGTGTATTACAAAAATACGACTCTTTTATCAAGGTACATATGTGAATATAAAGTTACATCTGCGTATTACATAAATACGACTCTTTTATAAAGTTACATATGCGAATATAAAGTTACATCTGCGTATTACATAAATACGACTCTTTTATAAAGTTACATATGCGAATATAAAGTTACATCTGCGTATTACATAAATACGACTCTTTTATAAAGGTACATATGCGAATATAAAGTTACATCTGCGTATTACATAAATACGACTCTTTTATAAAGTTACATATGCGAATATAAAGTTACAGCTGTGTATTACAAAAATACGACTCTTTTATAAAGGTACATATGTGAATATAAAGTTACATCTGCGTATTACATAAATACGACTCTTTTATAAAGTTACATATGCGAATATAAAGTTACATCTGCGTATTACATAAATACGACTCTTTTATAAAGTTACATATGCGAATATAAAGTTACATCTGCGTATTACATAAATACGACTCTTTTATAAAGGTACATATGCGAATATAAAGTAACATCTGCGTATTACATAAATACGACTCTTTTATAAAGTTACATATGCGAATATAAAGTTACAGCTGTGTATTACAAAAATACGACTCTTTTATAAAGGTACATATGTGAATATAAAGTTACATCTGCGTATTACATAAATACGACTCTTTTATAAAGTTACATATGCGAATATAAAGTTACATCTGCGTATTACATAAATACGACTCTTTTATAAAGTTACATATGCGAATATAAAGTTACATCTGCGTATTACATAAATACGTCTCTTTTATAAAGGTACATATGCGAATATAAAGTTACATCTGCGTATTACATAAATACGACTCTTTTATAAAGTTACATATGCGAATATAAAGTTACAGCTGTGTATTACAAAAATACGACTCTTTTATAAAGTTACATATGCGAATATAAAGTTACATCTGCGTATTACATAAATACGACACTTTTATAAAGTTACATAGGCGCATATAAAGTTACATCTGCGTATTACATAAATACGACTCTTTTATAAAGTTACATATGCGAATATAAAGTTACATCTGCGTATTACATAAATACGACTCTTTTATAAAGTTACATCTGCGTATTACATAAATACGACTCTTTTATAAAGTTACATCTGCGTATTACATAAATACGACTCTTTTATAAAGGTACATATGCGAATATAAAGTTACATCTGCGTATTACATAAATACGACTCTTTTATAAAGTTACATCTGCGTATTACATAAATACGACTCTTTTATAAAGGTACATATGCGAATATAAAGTTACATCTGCGTATTACATAAATACGACTCTTTTATAAAGGTACATATTCGAATATAAAGTTACATCTGCGTATTACATAAATACGACTCTTTTATAAAGGTACATATGCGAATATAAAGTTACATCTGCGTATTACATAAATACGACTCTTTTATAAAGTTACATCTGCGTATTACATAAATACGACTCTTTTATAAAGGTACATATGCGAATATAAAGTTACATCTGCGTATTACATAAATACGACTCTTTTATAAAGTTACATATGCCAATATAAAGTTACATCTGCGTATTACATAAATACGACTCTTTTATAAAGGTACATATGCGAATATAAAGTTACATATGCGAATATAAAGTTACATCTGCGTATTACATAAATACGACTCTTTTATAAAGGTACATATGCGAATATAAAGTTACATCTGCGTATTTCGTAAATACGACTCTTTTATAAAGGTACCTATGCGAATATAAAGTTACATCTGCGTATTACATAAATACGACTCTTTTATAAAGTTACATATGCGAATATAAAGTTACATCTGCGTATTACATAAATACGACTCTTTTATAAAGGTACATATGCGAATATAAAGTTACATCTGCGTATTACATAAATACGACTCTTTTATAAAGTTACATATGCGAATATAAAGTTACAGCTGTGTATTACAAAAATACGACTCTTTTATAAAGGTACATATGTGAATATAAAGTTACATCTGCGTATTACATAAATACGACTCTTTTATAAAGTTACATATGCGTATTACATAAATACGACTCTTTTATAAAGTTACATCTGCGTATTACATAAATACGACTCTTTTATAAAGGTACATATGCGAATATAAAGTTACATCTGCGTATTACATAAATACGACTCTTTTATAAAGTTACATCTGCGTATTACATAAATACGACTCTTTTATAAAGGTACATATGCGAATATAAAGTTACATCTGCGTATTACATAAATACGACTCTTTTATAAAGGTACATATGCGAATATAAAGTTACATCTGCGTATTACCTAAATACGACTCTTTTATAAAGTTACATCTGCGTATTACATAAATACGACTCTTTTATAAAGGTACATATGCGAATATAAAGTTACATCTGCGTATTACATAAATACGACTCTTTTATAAAGGTACATATGCGAATATAAAGTTACATCTGCGTATTACATAAATACGACTCTTTTATAAAGGTACATATGCGAATATAAAGTTACATCTGCGTATTACATAAATACGACTCTTTTATAAAGGTACATATGCGAATATAAAGTTACATCTGCGTATTACATAAATACGACTCTTTTATAAAGGTACATATGCGAATATAAAGTTACATCTGCGTATTACATAAATACGACTCTTTTATAAAGGTACATATGCGAATATAAAGTTACATCTGCGTATTACATAAATACGACTCTTTTATAAAGGTACATATGCGAATATAAAGTTACATCTGCGTATTACATAAATACGACTCTTTTATAAAGGTACATATGCGAATATAAAGTTACATCTGCGTATTACATAAATACGACTCTTTTATAAAGGTACATATGCGAATATAAAGTTACATCTGCGTATTACATAAATACGACTCTTTTATAAAGGTACATATGCGAATATAAAGTTACATCTGCGTATTACATAAATACGACTCTTTTATAAAGGTACATATGCGAATATAAAGTTACATCTGCGTATTACATAAATACGATTCTTTTATAAATGTACATATGCGAATATAAAGTTACAGCTGCGTATTACATAAATACGACTCTTTTATAAAGTTACATCTGCGTATTACATAAATACGACTCTTTTATAAAGTTACATCTGCGTATTTCATAAATACGACTATTTTATAAAGGTACATATGCGAATATAAAGTTACATCTGCGTATTACATAAATACGACTCTTTTATAAAGTTACATCTGCGTATTACATAAATACGACTCTTTTATAAAGTTACATCTGCGTATTACATAAATACGACTCTTTTATAAAGTTACATCTGCGTATTACATAAATACGACTCTTTTATAAAGGTACATATGCGAATATAAAGTTACATCTGCGTATTACATAAATACGACTCTTTTATAAAGTTACATCTGCGTATTACATAAATACGACTCTTTTATAAAGGTACATATGCGAATATAAAGTTACATCTGCGTATTACATAAATACGACTCTTTTATAAAGGTACATATGCGAATATAAAGTTACATCTGCGTATTACATAAATACGACTCTTTTATAAAGTTACATCTGCGTATTACATAAATACGACTCTTTTATAAAGGTACATATGCGAATATAAAGTTACATCTGCGTATTACATAAATACGACTCTTTTAGAAAGGTACATATGCGAATATAAAGTTACATCTGCGTATTACATAAATACGACTCTTTTATAAAGGTACATATGCGAATATAAAGTTACATCTGCGTATTACATAAATACGACTCTTTTATAAAGGTACATATGCGAATATAAAGTTACATCGGCGTATTACATAAATACGACTCTTTTATAAAGGTACATATGCGAATATAAAGTTACATCTGCGTATTACATAAATACGACTCTTTTATAAAGGTACATATGCGAATATGAAGTTACATCTGCGTATTACATAAATACGACTCTTTTATAAAGGTACATATGCGAATATAAAGTTACATCTGCGTATTACATAAATACGACTCTTTTATAAAGGTACATATGCGAATATAAAGTTACATCTGCGTATTACATAAATACGACTCTTTTATAAAGGTACATATGCGAATATAAAGTTACATCTGCGTATTACATAAATACGATTCTTTTATAAATGTACATATGCGAATATAAAGTTACATCTGCGTATTACATAAATACGACTCTTTTATAAAGTTACATCTGCGTATTACATAAATACGACTCTTTTATAAAGTTACATCTGCGTATTACATAAATACGACTCTTTTATAAAGTTACATCTGCGTATTACATAAATACGACTCTTTTATAAAGGTACATATGCGAATATAAAGTTACATCTGCGTATTACATAAATACGACTCTTTTATAAAGTTACATCTGCGTATTACATAAATACGACTCTTTTATAAAGGTACATATGCGAATATAAAGTTACATCTGCGTATTACATAAATACGACTCTTTTATAAAGGTACATATGCGAATATAAAGTTACATCTGCGTATTACATAAATACGACTCTTTTATAAAGGTACATATGCGAATATAAAGTTACATCTGCGTATTACATAAATACGACTCTTTTACAAAGGTACATATGCGAATATAAAGTTACATCTGCGTATTACATAAATACGACTCTTTTATAAAGGTACATATGCGAATATAAAGTTACATCTGCGTATTACATAAATACGACTCTTTTATAAAGTTACATATGCCAATATAAAGTTACATCTGCGTATTACATAAATACGACTCTTTTATAAAGGTACATATGGGAATATAAAGTTACATATGCGAATATAAAGTTACATCTGCGTATTACATAAATACGACTCTTTTATAAAGGTACATATGCGAATATAAAGTTACATCTGCGTATTTCATAAATACGACTCTTTTATAAAGGTACCTATGCGAATATAAAGTTACATCTGCGTATTACATAAATACGACTCTTTTATAAAGGTACATATGCGAATATAAAGTTACATCTGCGTATTACATAAATACGACTCTTTTATAAAGGTACATATGCGAATATAAAGTTACATCTGCGTATTACATAAATACGACTCTTTTATAAAGTTACATATGCGAATATAAAGTTACAGCTGTGTATTACAAAAATACGACTCTTTTATAAAGGTACATATGTGAATATAAAGTTACATCTGCGTATTACATAAATACGACTCTTTTATAAAGTTACATATGCGAATATAAAGTTACATCTGCGTATTACATAAATACGACTCTTTTATAAAGTTACATATGCGAATATAAAGTTACATCTGCGTATTACATAAATACGACTCTTTTATAAAGGTACATATGCGAATATAAAGCTACATCTGCGTATTACATAAATACGACTCTTTTATAAAGTTACATATGCGAATATAAAGTTACAGCTGTGTATTACAAAAATACGACTCTTTTATAAAGGTACATATGCGAATATAGAGTTACATCTGCGTATTACATAAATACGACTCTTTTATAAAGTTACATATGCGAATATAAAGTTACAGCTGTGTATTACAAAAATACGACTCTTTTATCAAGGTACATATGTGAATATAAAGTTACATCTGCGTATTACATAAATACGACTCTTTTATAAAGTTACATATGCGAATATAAAGTTACATCTGCGTATTACATAAATACGACTCTTTTATAAAGTTACATATGCGAATATAAAGTTACATCTGCGTATTACATAAATACGACTCTTTTATAAAGGTACATATGCGAATATAAAGTTACATCTGCGTATTACATAAATACGACTCTTTTATAAAGTTACATATGCGAATATAAAGTTACAGCTGTGTATTACAAAAATACGACTCTTTTATAAAGGTACATATGTGAATATAAAGTTACATCTGCGTATTACATAAATACGACTCTTTTATAAAGTTACATATGCGAATATAAAGTTACATCTGCGTATTACATAAATACGACTCTTTTATAAAGTTACATATGCGAATATAAAGTTACATCTGCGTATTACATAAATACGACTCTTTTATAAAGTTACATATGCGAATATAAAGTTACAGCTGTGTATTACAAAAATACGACTCTTTTATAAAGGTACATATGTGAATATAAAGTTACATCTGCGTATTACATAAATACGACTCTTTTATAAAGTTACATATGCGAATATAAAGTTACATCTGCGTATTACATAAATACGACTCTTTTATAAAGTTACATATGCGAATATAAAGTTACATCTGCGTATTACATAAATACGTCTCTTTTATAAAGGTACATATGCGAATATAAAGTTACATCTGCGTATTACATAAATACGACTCTTTTATAAAGTTACATATGCGAATATAAAGTTACAGCTGTGTATTACAAAAATACGACTCTTTTATAAAGTTACATATGCGAATATAAAGTTACATCTGCGTATTACATAAATACGACTCTTTTATAAAGTTACATAGGCGAATATAAAGTTACATCTGCGTATTACATAAATACGACTCTTTTATAAAGTTACATATGCGAATATAAAGTTACATCTGCGTATTACATAAATACGACTCTTTTATAAAGTTACATCTGCGTATTACATAAATACGACTCTTTTATAAAGTTACATCTGCGTATTACATAAATACGACTCTTTTATAAAGTTACATCTGCGTATTACATAAATACGACTCTTTTATAAAGGTACATATGCGAATATAAAGTTACATCTGCGTATTACATAAATACGACTCTTTTATAAAGTTACATCTGCGTATTACATAAATACGACTCTTTTATAAAGGTACATATGCGAATATAAAGTTACATCTGCGTATTACATAAATACGACTCTTTTATAAAGGTACATATTCGAATATAAAGTTACATCTGCGTATTACATAAATACGACTCTTTTATAAAGGTACATATGCGAATATAAAGTTACATCTGCGTATTACATAAATACGACTCTTTTATAAAGTTACATCTGCGTATTACATAAATACGACTCTTTTATAAAGGTACATATGCGAATATAAAGTTACATCTGCGTATTACATAAATACGACTCTTTTATAAAGTTACATATGCCAATATAAAGTTACATCTGCGTATTACATAAATACGACTCTTTTATAAAGGTACATATGCGAATATAAAGTTACATATGCGAATATAAAGTTACATCTGCGTATTACATAAATACGACTCTTTTATAAAGGTACATATGCGAATATAAAGTTACATCTGCGTATTACATAAATACGACTCTTTTATAAAGTTACATATGCCAATATAAAGTTACATCTGCGTATTACATAAATACGACTCTTTTATAAAGGTACATATGCGAATATAAAGTTACATATGCGAATATAAAGTTACATCTGCGTATTACATAAATACGACTCTTTTATAAAGGTACATATGCGAATATAAAGTTACATCTGCGTATTTCGTAAATACGACTCTTTTATAAAGGTACCTATGCGAATATAAAGTTACATCTGCGTATTACATAAATACGACTCTTTTACAAAGGTACATATGCGAATATAAAGTTACATCTGCGTATTACATAAATACGACTCTTTTATAAAGGTACATATGCGAATATAAAGTTACATCTGCGTATTACATAAATACGACTCTTTTATAAAGTTACATATGCGAATATAAAGTTACATCTGCGTATTACATAAATACGACTCTTTTATAAAGTTACATCTGCGTATTACATAAATACGACTCTTTTATAAAGGTACATATGCGAATATAAAGTTACATCTGCGTATTACATAAATACGACTCTTTTATAAAGTTACATCTGCGTATTACATAAATACGACTCTTTTATAAAGGTACATATGCGAATATAAAGTTACATCTGCGTATTACATAAATACGACTCTTTTATAAAGGTACATATGCGAATATAAAGTTACATCTGCGTATTACATAAATACGACTCTTTTATAAAGGTACATATGCGAATATAAAGTTACATCTGCGTATTACATAAATACGACTCTTTTACAAAGGTACATATGCGAATATAAAGTTACATCTGCGTATTACATAAATACGACTCTTTTATAAAGGTACATATGCGAATATAAAGTTACATCTGCGTATTACATAAATACGACTCTTTTATAAAGTTACATATGCCAATATAAAGTTACATCTGCGTATTACATAAATACGACTCTTTTATAAAGGTACATATGGGAATATAAAGTTACATATGCGAATATAAAGTTACATCTGCGTATTACATAAATACGACTCTTTTATAAAGGTACATATGCGAATATAAAGTTACATCTGCGTATTTCATAAATACGACTCTTTTATAAAGGTACCTATGCGAATATAAAGTTACATCTGCGTATTACATAAATACGACTCTTTTATAAAGGTACATATGCGAATATAAAGTTACATCTGCGTATTACATAAATACGACTCTTTTATAAAGGTACATATGCGAATATAAAGTTACATCTGCGTATTACATAAATACGACTCTTTTATAAAGTTACATATGCGAATATAAAGTTACAGCTGTGTATTACAAAAATACGACTCTTTTATAAAGGTACATATGTGAATATAAAGTTACATCTGCGTATTACATAAATACGACTCTTTTATAAAGTTACATATGCGAATATAAAGTTACATCTGCGTATTACATAAATACGACTCTTTTATAAAGTTACATATGCGAATATAAAGTTACATCTGCGTATTACATAAATACGACTCTTTTATAAAGGTACATATGCGAATATAAAGCTACATCTGCGTATTACATAAATACGACTCTTTTATAAAGTTACATATGCGAATATAAAGTTACAGCTGTGTATTACAAAAATACGACTCTTTTATAAAGGTACATATGCGAATATAGAGTTACATCTGCGTATTACATAAATACGACTCTTTTATAAAGTTACATATGCGAATATAAAGTTACAGCTGTGTATTACAAAAATACGACTCTTTTATCAAGGTACATATGTGAATATAAAGTTACATCTGCGTATTACATAAATACGACTCTTTTATAAAGTTACATATGCGAATATAAAGTTACATCTGCGTATTACATAAATACGACTCTTTTATAAAGTTACATATGCGAATATAAAGTTACATCTGCGTATTACATAAATACGACTCTTTTATAAAGGTACATATGCGAATATAAAGTTACATCTGCGTATTACATAAATACGACTCTTTTATAAAGTTACATATGCGAATATAAAGTTACAGCTGTGTATTACAAAAATACGACTCTTTTATAAAGGTACATATGTGAATATAAAGTTACATCTGCGTATTACATAAATACGACTCTTTTATAAAGTTACATATGCGAATATAAAGTTACATCTGCGTATTACATAAATACGACTCTTTTATAAAGTTACATATGCGAATATAAAGTTACATCTGCGTATTACATAAATACGACTCTTTTATAAAGTTACATATGCGAATATAAAGTTACAGCTGTGTATTACAAAAATACGACTCTTTTATAAAGGTACATATGTGAATATAAAGTTACATCTGCGTATTACATAAATACGACTCTTTTATAAAGTTACATATGCGAATATAAAGTTACATCTGCGTATTACATAAATACGACTCTTTTATAAAGTTACATATGCGAATATAAAGTTACATCTGCGTATTACATAAATACGTCTCTTTTATAAAGGTACATATGCGAATATAAAGTTACATCTGCGTATTACATAAATACGACTCTTTTATAAAGTTACATATGCGAATATAAAGTTACAGCTGTGTATTACAAAAATACGACTCTTTTATAAAGTTACATATGCGAATATAAAGTTACATCTGCGTATTACATAAATACGACTCTTTTATAAAGTTACATCTGCGTATTACATAAATACGACTCTTTTATAAAGTTACATCTGCGTATTACATAAATACGACTCTTTTATAAAGTTACATCTGCGTATTACATAAATACGACTCTTTTATAAAGGTACATATGCGAATATAAAGTTACATCTGCGTATTACATAAATACGACTCTTTTATAAAGTTACATCTGCGTATTACATAAATACGACTCTTTTATAAAGGTACATATGCGAATATAAAGTTACATCTGCGTATTACATAAATACGACTCTTTTATAAAGGTACATATTCGAATATAAAGTTACATCTGCGTATTACATAAATACGACTCTTTTATAAAGGTACATATGCGAATATAAAGTTACATCTGCGTATTACATAAATACGACTCTTTTATAAAGTTACATCTGCGTATTACATAAATACGACTCTTTTATAAAGGTACATATGCGAATATAAAGTTACATCTGCGTATTACATAAATACGACTCTTTTATAAAGTTACATATGCCAATATAAAGTTACATCTGCGTATTACATAAATACGACTCTTTTATAAAGGTACATATGCGAATATAAAGTTACATATGCGAATATAAAGTTACATCTGCGTATTACATAAATACGACTCTTTTATAAAGGTACATATGCGAATATAAAGTTACATCTGCGTATTTCGTAAATACGACTCTTTTATAAAGGTACCTATGCGAATATAAAGTTACATCTGCGTATTACATAAATACGACTCTTTTATAAAGTTACATATGCGAATATAAAGTTACATCTGCGTATTACATAAATACGACTCTTTTATAAAGGTACATATGCGAATATAAAGTTACATCTGCGTATTACATAAATACGACTCTTTTATAAAGTTACATATGCGAATATAAAGTTACAGCTGTGTATTACAAAAATACGACTCTTTTATAAAGGTACATATGTGAATATAAAGTTACATCTGCGTATTACATAAATACGACTCTTTTATAAAGTTACATATGCGAATATAAAGTTACATCTGCGTATTACATAAATACGACTCTTTTATAAAGTTACATATGCGAATATAAAGTTACATCTGCGTATTACATAAATACGTCTCTTTTATAAAGGTACATATGCGAATATAAAGTTACATCTGCGTATTACATAAATACGACTCTTTTATAAAGTTACATATGCGAATATAAAGTTACAGCTGTGTATTACAAAAATACGACTCTTTTATAAAGTTACATATGCGAATATAAAGTTACATCTGCGTATTACATAAATACGACTCTTTTATAAAGTTACATAGGCGAATATAAAGTTACATCTGCGTATTACATAAATACGACTCTTTTATAAAGTTACATATGCGAATATAAAGTTACATCTGCGTATTACATAAATACGACTCTTTTATAAAGTTACATCTGCGTATTACATAAATACGACTCTTTTATAAAGTTACATCTGCGTATTACATAAATACGACTCTTTTATAAAGTTACATCTGCGTATTACATAAATACGACTCTTTTATAAAGGTACATATGCGAATATAAAGTTACATCTGCGTATTACATAAATACGACTCTTTTATAAAGTTACATCTGCGTATTACATAAATACGACTCTTTTATAAAGGTACATATGCGAATATAAAGTTACATCTGCGTATTACATAAATACGACTCTTTTATAAAGGTACATATGCGAATATAAAGTTACATCTGCGTATTACATAAATACGACTCTTTTATAAAGGTACATATGCGAATATAAAGTTACATCTGCGTATTACATAAATACGACTCTTTTATAAAGTTACATCTGCGTATTACATAAATACGACTCTTTTATAAAGGTACATATGCGAATATAAAGTTACATCTGCGTATTACATAAATACGACTCTTTTATAAAGGTACATATGCGAATATAAAGTTACATCTGCGTATTACATAAATACGACTCTTTTATAAAGGTACATATGCGAATATAAAGTTACATCTGCGTATTACATAAATACGACTCTTTTATAAAGGTACATATGCGAATATAAAGTTACATCTGCGTATTACATAAATACGACTCTTTTATAAAGGTACATATGCGAATATAAAGTTACATCTGCGTATTACATAAATACGACTCTTTTATAAAGGTACATATGCGAATATAAAGTTACATCTGCGTATTACATAAATACGACTCTTTTATAAAGGTACATATGCGAATATAAAGTTACATCTGCGTATTACATAAATACGACTCTTTTATAAAGGTACATATGCGAATATAAAGTTACATCTGCGTATTACATAAATACGACTCTTTTATAAAGGTACATATGCGAATATAAAGTTACATCTGCGTATTACATAAATACGATCTTTTATAAATGTACATATGCGAATATAAAGTTACATCTGCGTATTACATAAATACGACTCTTTTATAAAGTTACATCTGCGTATTACATAAATACGACTCTTTTATAAAGTTACATCTGCGTATTACATAAATACGACTCTTTTATAAAGTTACATCTGCGTATTACATAAATACGACTCTTTTATAAAGGTACATATGCGAATATAAAGTTACATCTGCGTATTACATAAATACGACTCTTTTATAAAGTTACATCTGCGTATTACATAAATACGACTCTTTTATAAAGGTACATATGCGAATATAAAGTTACATCTGCGTATTACATAAATACGACTCTTTTATAAAGGTACATATGCGAATATAAAGTTACATCTGCGTATTACATAAATACGACTCTTTTATAAAGGTACATATGCGAATATAAAGTTACATCTGCGTATTACATAAATACGACTCTTTATAAAGTTACATCTGCGTATTACATAAATACGACTCCTTTTATAAAGGTACATATGCGAATATAAAGTTACATCTGCGTATTACATAAATACGACTCTTTTATAAAGGTACATATGCGAATATAAAGTTACATCTGCGTATTACATAAATACGACTCTTTTATAAAGGTACATATGCGAATATAAAGTTACATCTGCGTATTACATAAATACGTCTCTTTTATAAAGGTACATATGCGAATATAAAGTTACATCTGCGTATTACATAAATACGACTCTTTTATAAAGTTACATATGCGAATATAAAGTTACAGCTGTGTATTACAAAAATACGACTCTTTTATAAAGTTACATATGCGAATATAAAGTTACATCTGCGTATTACATAAATACGACTCTTTTATAAAGTTACATAGGCGAATATAAAGTTACATCTGCGTATTACATAAATACGACTCTTTTATAAAGTTACATATGCGAATATAAAGTTACATCTGCGTATTACATAAATACGACTCTTTTATAAAGTTACATCTGCGTATTACATAAATACGACTCTTTTATAAAGTTACATCTGCGTATTACATAAATACGACTCTTTTATAAAGTTACATCTGCGTATTACATAAATACGACTCTTTATAAAGGTACATATGCGAATATAAAGTTACATCTGCGTATTACATAAATACGACTCTTTTATAAAGTTACATCTGCGTATTACATAAATACGACTCTTTTATAAAAGAGTCGTATTTATGTAATACGCAGATGTAACTTTATAAAAGAGTCGTATTTATGTAATACGCAGATGTAACTTTATATTCGCATATGTACCTTTATAAAAGAGTCGTATTTATGTAATACGCAGATGTAACTTTATAAAAGAGTCGTATTTATGTAATACGCAGATGTAACTTTATAAAAGAGTCGTATTTATGTAATACGCAGATGTAACTTTATAAAAGAGTCGTATTTATGTAATACGCAGATGTAACTTTATATTCGCATATGTAACTTTATAAAAGAGTCGTATTTATGTAATACGCAGATGTAACTTTATATTCGCCTATGTAACTTTATAAAAGAGTCGTATTTATGTAATACGCAGATGTAACTTTATATTCGCATATGTAACTTTATAAAAGAGTCGTATTTTTGTAATACACAGCTGTAACTTTATATTCGCATATGTAACTTTATAAAAGAGTCGTATTTATGTAATACGCAGATGTAACTTTATATTCGCATATGTACCTTTATAAAAGAGACGTATTTATGTAATACGCAGATGTAACTTTATATTCGCATATGTACCTTTATAAAAGAGTCGTATTTATGTAATACGCAGATGTAACTTTATATTCGCATATGTACCTTTATAAAAGAGTCGTATTTATGTAATACGCAGATGTAACTTTATATTCGCATATGTACCTTTAATAAAAGAGTCGTATTTATGTAATACGCAGATGTAACTTTATAAAAGAGTCGTATTTATGTAATACGCAGATGTAACTTTATATTCGCATATGTACCTTTATAAAAGAGTCGTATTTATGTAATACGCAGATGTAACTTTATATTCGCATATGTACCTTTATAAAAGAGTCGTATTTATGTAATACGCAGATGTAACTTTATATTCGCATATGTACCTTTTATAAAAGAGTCGTATTTATGTAATACGCAGATGTAACTTTATAAAAGAGTCGTATTTATGTAATACGCAGATGTAACTTTATATTCGCATATGTACCTTATAAAAGAGTCGTATTTATGTAATACGCAGATGTAACTTTATAAAAGAGTCGTATTTATGTAATACGCAGATGTAACTTTATAAAAGAGTCGTATTTATGTAATACGCAGATGTAACTTTATAAAAGAGTCGTATTTATGTAATACGCAGATGTAACTTTATATTCGCATATGTACATTTATAAAAGAATCGTATTTATGTAATACGCAGATGTAACTTTATATTCGCATATGTACCTTTATAAAAGAGTCGTATTTATGTAATACGCAGATGTAACTTTATATTCGCATATGTACCTTTATAAAAGAGTCGTATTTATGTAATACGCAGATGTAACTTTATATTCGCATATGTACCTTTATAAAAGAGTCGTATTTATGTAATACGCAGATGTAACTTTATATTCGCATATGTACCTTTATAAAAGAGTCGTATTTATGTAATACGCAGATGTAACTTTATATTCGCATATGTACCTTTATAAAAGAGTCGTATTTATGTAATACGCAGATGTAACTTTATATTCGCATATGTACCTTTATAAAAGAGTCGTATTTATGTAATACGCAGATGTAACTTTATATTCGCATATGTACCTTTATAAAAGAGTCGTATTTATGTAATACGCAGATGTAACTTTATATTCGCATATGTACCTTTATAAAAGAGTCGTATTTATGTAATACGCAGATGTAACTTTATATTCGCATATGTACCTTTATAAAAGAGTCGTATTTATGTAATACGCAGATGTAACTTTATAAAAGAGTCGTATTTATGTAATACGCAGATGTAACTTTATATTCGCATATGTACCTTTATAAAAGAGTCGTATTTATGTAATACGCAGATGTAACTTTATATTCGCATATGTACCTTTATAAAAGAGTCGTATTTATGTAATACGCAGATGTAACTTTATATTCGCATATGTACCTTTATAAAAGAGTCGTATTTATGTAATACGCAGATGTAACTTTATAAAAGAGTCGTATTTATGTAATACGCAGATGTAACTTTATATTCGCATATGTACCTTTATAAAAGAGTCGTATTTATGTAATACGCAGATGTAACTTTATAAAAGAGTCGTATTTATGTAATACGCAGATGTAACTTTATAAAAGAGTCGTATTTATGTAATACGCAGATGTAACTTTATAAAAGAGTCGTATTTATGTAATACGCAGATGTAACTTTATATTCGCATATGTAACTTTATAAAAGAGTCGTATTTATGTAATACGCAGATGTAACTTTATATTCGCCTATGTAACTTTATAAAAGAGTCGTATTTATGTAATACGCAGATGTAACTTTATATTCGCATATGTAACTTTATAAAAGAGTCGTATTTTTGTAATACACAGCTGTAACTTTATATTCGCATATGTAACTTTATAAAAGAGTCGTATTTATGTAATACGCAGATGTAACTTTATATTCGCATATGTACCTTTATAAAAGAGACGTATTTATGTAATACGCAGATGTAACTTTATATTCGCATATGTAACTTTATAAAAGAGTCGTATTTATGTAATACGCAGATGTAACTTTATATTCGCATATGTAACTTTATAAAAGAGTCGTATTTATGTAATACGCAGATGTAACTTTATATTCACATATGTACCTTTATAAAAGAGTCGTATTTTTGTAATACACAGCTGTAACTTTATATTCGCATATGTAACTTTATAAAAGAGTCGTATTTATGTAATACGCAGATGTAACTTTATATTCGCATATGTACCTTTATAAAAGAGTCGTATTTATGTAATACGCAGATGTAACTTTATATTCGCATATGTAACTTTATAAAAGAGTCGTATTTATGTAATACGCAGATGTAACTTTATATTCGCATAGGTACCTTTATAAAAGAGTCGTATTTACGAAATACGCAGATGTAACTTTATATTCGCATATGTACCTTTATAAAAGAGTCGTATTTATGTAATACGCAGATGTAACTTTATATTCGCATATGTAACTTTATATTCGCATATGTACCTTTATAAAAGAGTCGTATTTATGTAATACGCAGATGTAACTTTATATTGGCATATGTAACTTTATAAAAGAGTCGTATTTATGTAATACGCAGATGTAACTTTATATTCGCATATGTACCTTTATAAAAGAGTCGTATTTATGTAATACGCAGATGTAACTTTATAAAAGAGTCGTATTTATGTAATACGCAGATGTAACTTTATATTCGCATATGTACCTTTATAAAAGAGTCGTATTTATGTAATACGCAGATGTAACTTTATATTCGAATATGTACCTTTATAAAAGAGTCGTATTTATGTAATACGCAGATGTAACTTTATATTCGCATATGTACCTTTATAAAAGAGTCGTATTTATGTAATACGCAGATGTAACTTTATAAAAGAGTCGTATTTATGTAATACGCAGATGTAACTTTATATTCGCATATGTACCTTTATAAAAGAGTCGTATTTATGTAATACGCAGATGTAACTTTATAAAAGAGTCGTATTTATGTAATACGCAGATGTAACTTTATAAAAGAGTCGTATTTATGTAATACGCAGATGTAACTTTATAAAAGAGTCGTATTTATGTAATACGCAGATGTAACTTTATATTCGCATATGTAACTTTATAAAAGAGTCGTATTTTTGTAATACACAGCTGTAACTTTATATTCGCATATGTAACTTTATAAAAGAGTCGTATTTATGTAATACGCAGATGTAACTTTATATTCGCATATGTACCTTTATAAAAGAGACGTATTTATGTAATACGCAGATGTAACTTTATATTCGCATATGTAACTTTATAAAAGAGTCGTATTTATGTAATACGCAGATGTAACTTTATATTCGCATATGTAACTTTATAAAAGAGTCGTATTTATGTAATACGCAGATGTAACTTTATATTCACATATGTACCTTTATAAAAGAGTCGTATTTTTGTAATACACAGCTGTAACTTTATATTCGCATATGTAACTTTATAAAAGAGTCGTATTTATGTAATACGCAGATGTAACTTTATATTCGCATATGTAACTTTATAAAAGAGTCGTATTTATGTAATACGCAGATGTAACTTTATATTCGCATATGTAACTTTATAAAAGAGTCGTATTTATGTAATACGCAGATGTAACTTTATATTCACATATGTACCTTTATAAAAGAGTCGTATTTTTGTAATACACAGCTGTAACTTTATATTCGCATATGTAACTTTATAAAAGAGTCGTATTTATGTAATACGCAGATGTAACTTTATATTCGCATATGTACCTTTATAAAAGAGTCGTATTTATGTAATACGCAGATGTAACTTTATATTCGCATATGTAACTTTATAAAAGAGTCGTATTTATGTAATACGCAGATGTAACTTTATATTCGCATATGTAACTTTATAAAAGAGTCGTATTTATGTAATACGCAGATGTAACTTTATATTCACATATGTACCTTGATAAAAGAGTCGTATTTTTGTAATACACAGCTGTAACTTTATATTCGCATATGTAACTTTATAAAAGAGTCGTATTTATGTAATACGCAGATGTAACTCTATATTCGCATATGTACCTTTATAAAAGAGTCGTATTTTTGTAATACACAGCTGTAACTTTATATTCGCATATGTAACTTTATAAAAGAGTCGTATTTATGTAATACGCAGATGTAGCTTTATATTCGCATATGTACCTTTATAAAAGAGTCGTATTTATGTAATACGCAGATGTAACTTTATATTCGCATATGTAACTTTATAAAAGAGTCGTATTTATGTAATACGCAGATGTAACTTTATATTCGCATATGTAACTTTATAAAAGAGTCGTATTTATGTAATACGCAGATGTAACTTTATATTCACATATGTACCTTTATAAAAGAGTCGTATTTTTGTAATACACAGCTGTAACTTTATATTCGCATATGTAACTTTATAAAAGAGTCGTATTTATGTAATACGCAGATGTAACTTTATATTCGCATATGTACCTTTATAAAAGAGTCGTATTTATGTAATACGCAGATGTAACTTTATATTCGCATATGTACCTTTATAAAAGAGTCGTATTTATGTAATACGCAGATGTAACTTTATATTCGCATAGGTACCTTTATAAAAGAGTCGTATTTATGAAATACGCAGATGTAACTTTATATTCGCATATGTACCTTTATAAAAGAGTCGTATTTATGTAATACGCAGATGTAACTTTATATTCGCATATGTAACTTTATATTCCCATATGTACCTTTATAAAAGAGTCGTATTTATGTAATACGCAGATGTAACTTTATATTGGCATATGTAACTTTATAAAAGAGTCGTATTTATGTAATACGCAGATGTAACTTTATATTCGCATATGTACCTTTATAAAAGAGTCGTATTTATGTAATACGCAGATGTAACTTTATATTCGCATATGTACCTTTGTAAAAGAGTCGTATTTATGTAATACGCAGATGTAACTTTATATTCGCATATGTACCTTTATAAAAGAGTCGTATTTATGTAATACGCAGATGTAACTTTATATTCGCATATGTACCTTTATAAAAGAGTCGTATTTATGTAATACGCAGATGTAACTTTATATTCGCATATGTACCTTTATAAAAGAGTCGTATTTATGTAATACGCAGATGTAACTTTATAAAAGAGTCGTATTTATGTAATACGCAGATGTAACTTTATATTCGCATATGTACCTTTATAAAAGAGTCGTATTTATGTAATACGCAGATGTAACTTTATAAAAGAGTCGTATTTATGTAATACGCAGATGTAACTTTATATTCGCATATGTAACTTTATAAAAGAGTCGTATTTATGTAATACGCAGATGTAACTTTATATTCGCATATGTACCTTTATAAAAGAGTCGTATTTATGTAATACGCAGATGTAACTTTATATTCGCATATGTACCTTTGTAAAAGAGTCGTATTTATGTAATACGCAGATGTAACTTTATATTCGCATAGGTACCTTTATAAAAGAGTCGTATTTACGAAATACGCAGATGTAACTTTATATTCGCATATGTACCTTTATAAAAGAGTCGTATTTATGTAATACGCAGATGTAACTTTATATTCGCATATGTAACTTTATATTCGCATATGTACCTTTATAAAAGAGTCGTATTTATGTAATACGCAGATGTAACTTTATATTGGCATATGTAACTTTATAAAAGAGTCGTATTTATGTAATACGCAGATGTAACTTTATATTCGCATATGTACCTTTATAAAAGAGTCGTATTTATGTAATACGCAGATGTAACTTTATATTCGCATATGTAACTTTATATTCGCATATGTACCTTTATAAAAGAGTCGTATTTATGTAATACGCAGATGTAACTTTATATTGGCATATGTAACTTTATAAAAGAGTCGTATTTATGTAATACGCAGATGTAACTTTATATTCGCATATGTACCTTTATAAAAGAGTCGTATTTATGTAATACGCAGATGTAACTTTATAAAAGAGTCGTATTTATGTAATACGCAGATGTAACTTTATATTCGCATATGTACCTTTATAAAAGAGTCGTATTTATGTAATACGCAGATGTAACTTTATATTCGAATATGTACCTTTATAAAAGAGTCGTATTTATGTAATACGCAGATGTAACTTTATATTCGCATATGTACCTTTATAAAAGAGTCGTATTTATGTAATACGCAGATGTAACTTTATAAAAGAGTCGTATTTATGTAATACGCAGATGTAACTTTATATTCGCATATGTACCTTTATAAAAGAGTCGTATTTATGTAATACGCAGATGTAACTTTATAAAAGAGTCGTATTTATGTAATACGCAGATGTAACTTTATAAAAGAGTCGTATTTATGTAATACGCAGATGTAACTTTATAAAAGAGTCGTATTTATGTAATACGCAGATGTAACTTTATATTCGCATATGTAACTTTATAAAAGAGTCGTATTTATGTAATACGCAGATGTAACTTTATATTCGCCTATGTAACTTTATAAAAGAGTCGTATTTATGTAATACGCAGATGTAACTTTATATTCGCATATGTAACTTTATAAAAGAGTCGTATTTTTGTAATACACAGCTGTAACTTTATATTCGCATATGTAACTTTATAAAAGAGTCGTATTTATGTAATACGCAGATGTAACTTTATATTCGCATATGTACCTTTATAAAAGAGACGTATTTATGTAATACGCAGATGTAACTTTATATTCGCATATGTAACTTTATAAAAGAGTCGTATTTATGTAATACGCAGATGTAACTTTATATTCGCATATGTAACTTTATAAAAGAGTCGTATTTATGTAATACGCAGATGTAACTTTATATTCACATATGTACCTTTATAAAAGAGTCGTATTTTTGTAATACACAGCTGTAACTTTATATTCGCATATGTAACTTTATAAAAGAGTCGTATTTATGTAATACGCAGATGTAACTTTATATTCGCATATGTAACTTTATAAAAGAGTCGTATTTATGTAATACGCAGATGTAACTTTATATTCGCATATGTAACTTTATAAAAGAGTCGTATTTATGTAATACGCAGATGTAACTTTATATTCACATATGTACCTTTATAAAAGAGTCGTATTTTTGTAATACACAGCTGTAACTTTATATTCGCATATGTAACTTTATAAAAGAGTCGTATTTATGTAATACGCAGATGTAACTTTATATTCGCATATGTACCTTTATAAAAGAGTCGTATTTATGTAATACGCAGATGTAACTTTATATTCGCATATGTAACTTTATAAAAGAGTCGTATTTATGTAATACGCAGATGTAACTTTATATTCGCATATGTAACTTTATAAAAGAGTCGTATTTATGTAATACGCAGATGTAACTTTATATTCACATATGTACCTTGATAAAAGAGTCGTATTTTTGTAATACACAGCTGTAACTTTATATTCGCATATGTAACTTTATAAAAGAGTCGTATTTATGTAATACGCAGATGTAACTCTATATTCGCATATGTACCTTTATAAAAGAGTCGTATTTTTGTAATACACAGCTGTAACTTTATATTCGCATATGTAACTTTATAAAAGAGTCGTATTTATGTAATACGCAGATGTAGCTTTATATTCGCATATGTACCTTTATAAAAGAGTCGTATTTATGTAATACGCAGATGTAACTTTATATTCGCATATGTAACTTTATAAAAGAGTCGTATTTATGTAATACGCAGATGTAACTTTATATTCGCATATGTAACTTTATAAAAGAGTCGTATTTATGTAATACGCAGATGTAACTTTATATTCACATATGTACCTTTATAAAAGAGTCGTATTTTTGTAATACACAGCTGTAACTTTATATTCGCATATGTAACTTTATAAAAGAGTCGTATTTATGTAATACGCAGATGTAACTTTATATTCGCATATGTACCTTTATAAAAGAGTCGTATTTATGTAATACGCAGATGTAACTTTATATTCGCATATGTACCTTTATAAAAGAGTCGTATTTATGTAATACGCAGATGTAACTTTATATTCGCATAGGTACCTTTATAAAAGAGTCGTATTTATGAAATACGCAGATGTAACTTTATATTCGCATATGTACCTTTATAAAAGAGTCGTATTTATGTAATACGCAGATGTAACTTTATATTCGCATATGTAACTTTATATTCCCATATGTACCTTTATAAAAGAGTCGTATTTATGTAATACGCAGATGTAACTTTATATTGGCATATGTAACTTTATAAAAGAGTCGTATTTATGTAATACGCAGATGTAACTTTATATTCGCATATGTACCTTTATAAAAGAGTCGTATTTATGTAATACGCAGATGTAACTTTATATTCGCATATGTACCTTTGTAAAAGAGTCGTATTTATGTAATACGCAGATGTAACTTTATATTCGCATATGTACCTTTATAAAAGAGTCGTATTTATGTAATACGCAGATGTAACTTTATATTCGCATATGTACCTTTATAAAAGAGTCGTATTTATGTAATACGCAGATGTAACTTTATATTCGCATATGTACCTTTATAAAAGAGTCGTATTTATGTAATACGCAGATGTAACTTTATAAAAGAGTCGTATTTATGTAATACGCAGATGTAACTTTATATTCGCATATGTACCTTTATAAAAGAGTCGTATTTATGTAATACGCAGATGTAACTTTATAAAAGAGTCGTATTTATGTAATACGCAGATGTAACTTTATAAAAGAGTCGTATTTATGTAATACGCAGATGTAACTTTATAAAAGAGTCGTATTTATGTAATACGCAGATGTAACTTTATATTCGCATATGTACATTTATAAAAGAATCGTATTTATGTAATACGCAGATGTAACTTTATATTCGCATATGTACCTTTATAAAAGAGTCGTATTTATGTAATACGCAGATGTAACTTTATATTCGCATATGTACCTTTATAAAAGAGTCGTATTTATGTAATACGCAGATGTAACTTTATATTCGCATATGTACCTTTATAAAAGAGTCGTATTTATGTAATACGCAGATGTAACTTCATATTCGCATATGTACCTTTATAAAAGAGTCGTATTTATGTAATACGCAGATGTAACTTTATATTCGCATATGTACCTTTATAAAAGAGTCGTATTTATGTAATACGCCGATGTAACTTTATATTCGCATATGTACCTTTATAAAAGAGTCGTATTTATGTAATACGCAGATGTAACTTTATATTCGCATATGTACCTTTATAAAAGAGTCGTATTTATGTAATACGCAGATGTAACTTTATATTCGCATATGTACCTTTCTAAAAGAGTCGTATTTATGTAATACGCAGATGTAACTTTATATTCGCATATGTACCTTTATAAAAGAGTCGTATTTATGTAATACGCAGATGTAACTTTATAAAAGAGTCGTATTTATGTAATACGCAGATGTAACTTTATATTCGCATATGTACCTTTATAAAAGAGTCGTATTTATGTAATACGCAGATGTAACTTTATATTCGCATATGTACCTTTATAAAAGAGTCGTATTTATGTAATACGCAGATGTAACTTTATAAAAGAGTCGTATTTATGTAATACGCAGATGTAACTTTATATTCGCATATGTACCTTTATAAAAGAGTCGTATTTATGTAATACGCAGATGTAACTTTATAAAAGAGTCGTATTTATGTAATACGCAGATGTAACTTTATAAAAGAGTCGTATTTATGTAATACGCAGATGTAACTTTATAAAAGAGTCGTATTTATGTAATACGCAGATGTAACTTTATATTCGCATATGTACCTTTATAAAATAGTCGTATTTATGAAATACGCAGATGTAACTTTATAAAAGAGTCGTATTTATGTAATACGCAGATGTAACTTTATAAAAGAGTCGTATTTATGTAATACGCAGCTGTAACTTTATATTCGCATATGTACATTTATAAAAGAATCGTATTTATGTAATACGCAGATGTAACTTTATATTCGCATATGTACCTTTATAAAAGAGTCGTATTTATGTAATACGCAGATGTAACTTTATATTCGCATATGTACCTTTATAAAAGAGTCGTATTTATGTAATACGCAGATGTAACTTTATATTCGCATATGTACCTTTATAAAAGAGTCGTATTTATGTAATACGCAGATGTAACTTTATATTCGCATATGTACCTTTATAAAAGAGTCGTATTTATGTAATACGCAGATGTAACTTTATATTCGCATATGTACCTTTATAAAAGAGTCGTATTTATGTAATACGCAGATGTAACTTTATATTCGCATATGTACCTTTATAAAAGAGTCGTATTTATGTAATACGCAGATGTAACTTTATATTCGCATATGTACCTTTATAAAAGAGTCGTATTTATGTAATACGCAGATGTAACTTTATATTCGCATATGTACCTTTATAAAAGAGTCGTATTTATGTAATACGCAGATGTAACTTTATATTCGCATATGTACCTTTATAAAAGAGTCGTATTTATGTAATACGCAGATGTAACTTTATATTCGCATATGTACCTTTATAAAAGAGTCGTATTTATGTAATACGCAGATGTAACTTTATATTCGCATATGTACCTTTATAAAAGAGTCGTATTTATGTAATACGCAGATGTAACTTTATAAAAGAGTCGTATTTAGGTAATACGCAGATGTAACTTTATATTCGCATATGTACCTTTATAAAAGAGTCGTATTTATGTAATACGCAGATGTAACTTTATATTCGCATATGTACCTTTATAAAAGAGTCGTATTTATGTAATACGCAGATGTAACTTTATAAAAGAGTCGTATTTATGTAATACGCAGATGTAACTTTATATTCGCATATGTACCTTTATAAAAGAGTCGTATTTATGTAATACGCAGATGTAACTTTATAAAAGAGTCGTATTTATGTAATACGCATATGTAACTTTATAAAAGAGTCGTATTTATGTAATACGCAGATGTAACTTTATATTCACATATGTACCTTTATAAAAGAGTCGTATTTTTGTAATACACAGCTGTAACTTTATATTCGCATATGTAACTTTATAAAAGAGTCGTATTTATGTAATACGCAGATGTAACTTTATATTCGCATATGTACCTTTATAAAAGAGTCGTATTTATGTAATACGCAGATGTAACTTTATATTCGCATATGTAACTTTATAAAAGAGTCGTATTTATGTAATACGCAGATGTAACTTTATATTCGCATAGGTACCTTTATAAAAGAGTCGTATTTACGAAATACGCAGATGTAACTTTATATTCGCATATGTACCTTTATAAAAGAGTCGTATTTATGTAATACGCAGATGTAACTTTATATTCGCATATGTAACTTTATATTCGCATATGTACCTTTATAAAAGAGTCGTATTTATGTAATACGCAGATGTAACTTTATATTGGCATATGTAACTTTATAAAAGAGTCGTATTTATGTAATACGCAGATGTAACTTTATATTCGCATATGTACCTTTATAAAAGAGTCGTATTTATGTAATACGCAGATGTAACTTTATAAAAGAGTCGTATTTATGTAATACGCAGATGTAACTTTATATTCGCATATGTACCTTTATAAAAGAGTCGTATTTATGTAATACGCAGATGTAACTTTATATTCGAATATGTACCTTTATAAAAGAGTCGTATTTATGTAATACGCAGATGTAACTTTATATTCGCATATGTACCTTTATAAAAGAGTCGTATTTATGTAATACGCAGATGTAACTTTATAAAAGAGTCGTATTTATGTAATACGCAGATGTAACTTTATATTCGCATATGTACCTTTATAAAAGAGTCGTATTTATGTAATACGCAGATGTAACTTTATAAAAGAGTCGTATTTATGTAATACGCAGATGTAACTTTATAAAAGAGTCGTATTTATGTAATACGCAGATGTAACTTTATATTCGCATATGTAACTTTATAAAAGAGTCGTATTTATGTAATACGCAGATGTAACTTTATATGCGCCTATGTAACTTTATAAAAGTGTCGTATTTATGTAATACGCAGATGTAACTTTATATTCGCATATGTAACTTTATAAAAGAGTCGTATTTTTGTAATACACAGCTGTAACTTTATATTCGCATATGTAACTTTATAAAAGAGTCGTATTTATGTAATACGCAGATGTAACTTTATATTCGCATATGTACCTTTATAAAAGAGACGTATTTATGTAATACGCAGATGTAACTTTATATTCGCATATGTAACTTTATAAAAGAGTCGTATTTATGTAATACGCAGATGTAACTTTATATTCGCATATGTAACTTTATAAAAGAGTCGTATTTATGTAATACGCAGATGTAACTTTATATTCACATATGTACCTTTATAAAAGAGTCGTATTTTTGTAATACACAGCTGTAACTTTATATTCGCATATGTAACTTTATAAAAGAGTCGTATTTATGTAATACGCAGATGTTACTTTATATTCGCATATGTACCTTTATAAAAGAGTCGTATTTATGTAATACGCAGATGTAACTTTATATTCGCATATGTAACTTTATAAAAGAGTCGTATTTATGTAATACGCAGATGTAACTTTATATTCGCATATGTAACTTTATAAAAGAGTCGTATTTATGTAATACGCAGATGTAACTTTATATTCACATATGTACCTTTATAAAAGAGTCGTATTTTTGTAATACACAGCTGTAACTTTATATTCGCATATGTAACTTTATAAAAGAGTCGTATTTATGTAATACGCAGATGTAACTTTATATTCGCATATGTACCTTTATAAAAGAGTCGTATTTATGTAATACGCAGATGTAACTTTATATTCGCATATGTAACTTTATAAAAGAGTCGTATTTATGTAATACGCAGATGTAACTTTATATTCGCATATGTAACTTTATAAAAGAGTCGTATTTATGTAATACGCAGATGTAACTTTATATTCACATATGTACCTTGATAAAAGAGTCGTATTTTTGTAATACACAGCTGTAACTTTATATTCGCATATGTAACTTTATAAAAGAGTCGTATTTATGTAATACGCAGATGTAACTCTATATTCGCATATGTACCTTTATAAAAGAGTCGTATTTTTGTAATACACAGCTGTAACTTTATATTCGCATATGTAACTTTATAAAAGAGTCGTATTTATGTAATACGCAGATGTAACTTTATATTCGCATATGTACCTTTATAAAAGAGTCGTATTTATGTAATACGCAGATGTAACTTTATATTCGCATATGTAACTTTATAAAAGAGTCGTATTTATGTAATACGCAGATGTAACTTTATATTCGCATATGTAACTTTATAAAAGAGTCGTATTTATGTAATACGCAGATGTAACTTTATATTCACATATGTACCTTTATAAAAGAGTCGTATTTTTGTAATACACAGCTGTAACTTTATATTCGCATATGTAACTTTATAAAAGAGTCGTATTTATGTAATACGCAGATGTAACTTTATATTCGCATATGTACCTTTATAAAAGAGTCGTATTTATGTAATACGCAGATGTAACTTTATATTCGCATATGTACCTTTATAAAAGAGTCGTATTTATGTAATACGCAGATGTAACTTTATATTCGCATAGGTACCTTTATAAAAGAGTCGTATTTATGAAATACGCAGATGTAACTTTATATTCGCATATGTACCTTTATAAAAGAGTCGTATTTATGTAATACGCAGATGTAACTTTATATTCGCATATGTAACTTTATATTCCCATATGTACCTTTATAAAAGAGTCGTATTTATGTAATACGCAGATGTAACTTTATATTAGCATATGTAACTTTATAAAAGAGTCGTATTTATGTAATACGCAGATGTAACTTTATATTCGCATATGTACCTTTATAAAAGAGTCGTATTTATGTAATACGCAGATGTAACTTTATATTCGCATATGTACCTTTATAAAAGAGTCGTATTTATGTAATACGCAGATGTAACTTTATATTCGCATATGTACCTTTATAAAAGAGTCGTATTTATGTAATACGCAGATGTAACTTTATATTCGCATATGTACCTTTATAAAAGAGTCGTATTTATGTAATACGCAGATGTAACTTTATATTCGCATATGTACCTTTATAAAAGAGTCGTATTTATGTAATACGCAGATGTAACTTTATAAAAGAGTCGTATTTATGTAATACGCAGATGTAACTTTATATTCGCATATGTACCTTTATAAAAGAGTCGTATTTATGTAATACGCAGATGTAAATTTATAAAAGAGTCGTATTTATGTAATACGCAGATGTAACTTTATAAAAGAGTCGTATTTATGTAATACGCAGATGTAACTTTATAAAAGAGTCGTATTTATGTAATACGCAGATGTAACTTTATATTCGCATATGTACATTTATAAAAGAATCGTATTTATGTAATACGCAGATGTAACTTTATATTCGCATATGTACCTTTATAAAAGAGTCGTATTTATGTAATACGCAGATGTAACTTTATATTCGCATATGTACCTTTATAAAAGAGTCGTATTTATGTAATACGCAGATGTAACTTTATATTCGCATATGTACCTTTATAAAAGAGTCGTATTTATGTAATACGCAGATGTAACTTCATATTCGCATATGTACCTTTATAAAAGAGTCGTATTTATGTAATACGCAGATGTAACTTTATATTCGCATATGTAACTTTATAAAAGAGTCGTATTTATGTAATACGCAGATGTAACTTTATATTCACATATGTACCTTTATAAAAGAGTCGTATTTTTGTAATACACAGCTGTAACTTTATATTCGCATATGTAACTTTATAAAAGAGTCGTATTTATGTAATACGCAGATGTAACTTTATATTCGCATATGTACCTTTATAAAAGAGTCGTATTTATGTAATACGCAGATGTAACTTTATATTCGCATATGTACCTTTATAAAAGAGTCGTATTTATGTAATACGCAGATGTAACTTTATATTCGCATAGGTACCTTTATAAAAGAGTCGTATTTATGAAATACGCAGATGTAACTTTATATTCGCATATGTACCTTTATAAAAGAGTCGTATTTATGTAATACGCAGATGTAACTTTATATTCGCATATGTAACTTTATATTCCCATATGTACCTTTATAAAAGAGTCGTATTTATGTAATACGCAGATGTAACTTTATATTGGCATATGTAACTTTATAAAAGAGTCGTATTTATGTAATACGCAGATGTAACTTTATATTCGCATATGTACCTTTATAAAAGAGTCGTATTTATGTAATACGCAGATGTAACTTTATATTCGCATATGTACCTTTATAAAAGAGTCGTATTTATGTAATACGCAGATGTAACTTTATATTCGCATATGTACCTTTATAAAAGAGTCGTATTTATGTAATACGCAGATGTAACTTTATATTCGCATATGTACCTTTATAAAAGAGTCGTATTTATGTAATACGCAGATGTAACTTTATATTCGCATATGTACCTTTATAAAAGAGTCGTATTTATGTAATACGCAGATGTAACTTTATAAAAGAGTCGTATTTATGTAATACGCAGATGTAACTTTATATTCGCATATGTACCTTTATAAAAGAGTCGTATTTATGTAATACGCAGATGTAACTTTATAAAAGAGTCGTATTTATGTAATACGCAGATGTAACTTTATAAAAGAGTCGTATTTATGTAATACGCAGATGTAACTTTATAAAAGAGTCGTATTTATGTAATACGCAGATGTAACTTTATATTCGCATATGTACATTTATAAAAGAATCGTATTTATGTAATACGCAGATGTAACTTTATATTCGCATATGTACCTTTATAAAAGAGTCGTATTTATGTAATACGCAGATGTAACTTTATATTCGCATATGTACCTTTATAAAAGAGTCGTATTTATGTAATACGCAGATGTAACTTTATATTCGCATATGTACCTTTATAAAAGAGTCGTATTTATGTAATACGCAGATGTAACTTCATATTCGCATATGTACCTTTATAAAAGAGTCGTATTTATGTAATACGCAGATGTAACTTTATATTCGCATATGTACCTTTATAAAAGAGTCGTATTTATGTAATACGCAGATGTAACTTTATATTCGCATATGTACCTTTATAAAAGAGTCGTATTTATGTAATACGCAGATGTAACTTTATATTCGCATATGTACCTTTATAAAAGAGTCGTATTTATGTAATACGCAGATGTAACTTTATATTCGCATATGTACCTTTCTAAAAGAGTCGTATTTATGTAATACGCAGATGTAACTTTATATTCGCATATGTACCTTTATAAAAGAGTCGTATTTATGTAATACGCAGATGTAACTTTATAAAAGAGTCGTATTTATGTAATACGCAGATGTAACTTTATATTCGCATATGTACCTTTATAAAAGAGTCGTATTTATGTAATACGCAGATGTAACTTTATATTCGCATATGTACCTTTATAAAAGAGTCGTATTTATGTAATACGCAGATGTAACTTTATAAAAGAGTCGTATTTATGTAATACGCAGATGTAACTTTATATTCGCATATGTACCTTTATAAAAGAGTCGTATTTATGTAATACGCAGATGTAACTTTATAAAAGAGTCGTATTTATGTAATACGCAGATGTAACTTTATAAAAGAGTCGTATTTATGTAATACGCAGATGTAACTTTATAAAAGAGTCGTATTTATGTAATACGCAGATGTAACTTTATATTCGCATATGTACCTTTATAAAATAGTCGTATTTATGAAATACGCAGATGTAACTTTATAAAAGAGTCGTATTTATGTAATACGCAGATGTAACTTTATAAAAGAGTCGTATTTATGTAATACGCAGCTGTAACTTTATATTCGCATATGTACATTTATAAAAGAATCGTATTTATGTAATACGCAGATGTAACTTTATATTCGCATATGTACCTTTATAAAAGAGTCGTATTTATGTAATACGCAGATGTAACTTTATATTCGCATATGTACCTTTATAAAAGAGTCGTATTTATGTAATACGCAGATGTAACTTTATATTCGCATATGTACCTTTATAAAAGAGTCGTATTTATGTAATACGCAGATGTAACTTTATATTCGCATATGTACCTTTATAAAAGAGTCGTATTTATGTAATACGCAGATGTAACTTTATATTCGCATATGTACCTTTATAAAAGAGTCGTATTTATGTAATACGCAGATGTAACTTTATATTCGCATATGTACCTTTATAAAAGAGTCGTATTTATGTAATACGCAGATGTAACTTTATATTCGCATATGTACCTTTATAAAGAGTCGTATTTATGTAATACGCAGATGTAACTTTATATTCGCATATGTACCTTTATAAAAGAGTCGTATTTATGTAATACGCAGATGTAACTTTATATTCGCATATGTACCTTTATAAAAGAGTCGTATTTATGTAATACGCAGATGTAACTTTATATTCGCATATGTACCTTTATAAAAGAGTCGTATTTATGTAATACGCAGATGTAACTTTATATTCGCATATGTACCTTTATAAAAGAGTCGTATTTATGTAATACGCAGATGTAACTTTATAAAAGAGTCGTATTTAGGTAATACGCAGATGTAACTTTATATTCGCATATGTACCTTTATAAAAGAGTCGTATTTATGTAATACGCAGATGTAACTTTATATTCGCATATGTACCTTTATAAAAGAGTCGTATTTATGTAATACGCAGATGTAACTTTATAAAAGAGTCGTATTTATGTAATACGCAGATGTAACTTTATATTCGCATATGTACCTTTATAAAAGAGTCGTATTTATGTAATACGCAGATGTAACTTTATAAAAGAGTCGTATTTATGTAATACGCATATGTAACTTTATAAAAGAGTCGTATTTATGTAATACGCAGATGTAACTTTATATTCACATATGTACCTTTATAAAAGAGTCGTATTTTTGTAATACACAGCTGTAACTTTATATTCGCATATGTAACTTTATAAAAGAGTCGTATTTATGTAATACGCAGATGTAACTTTATATTCGCATATGTACCTTTATAAAAGAGTCGTATTTATGTAATACGCAGATGTAACTTTATATTCGCATATGTAACTTTATAAAAGAGTCGTATTTATGTAATACGCAGATGTAACTTTATATTCGCATAGGTACCTTTATAAAAGAGTCGTATTTACGAAATACGCAGATGTAACTTTATATTCGCATATGTACCTTTATAAAAGAGTCGTATTTATGTAATACGCAGATGTAACTTTATATTCGCATATGTAACTTTATATTCGCATATGTACCTTTATAAAAGAGTCGTATTTATGTAATACGCAGATGTAACTTTATATTGGCATATGTAACTTTATAAAAGAGTCGTATTTATGTAATACGCAGATGTAACTTTATATTCGCATATGTACCTTTATAAAAGAGTCGTATTTATGTAATACGCAGATGTAACTTTATAAAAGAGTCGTATTTATGTAATACGCAGATGTAACTTTATATTCGCATATGTACCTTTATAAAAGAGTCGTATTTATGTAATACGCAGATGTAACTTTATATTCGAATATGTACCTTTATAAAAGAGTCGTATTTATGTAATACGCAGATGTAACTTTATATTCGCATATGTACCTTTATAAAAGAGTCGTATTTATGTAATACGCAGATGTAACTTTATAAAAGAGTCGTATTTATGTAATACGCAGATGTAACTTTATATTCGCATATGTACCTTTATAAAAGAGTCGTATTTATGTAATACGCAGATGTAACTTTATAAAAGAGTCGTATTTATGTAATACGCAGATGTAACTTTATAAAAGAGTCGTATTTATGTAATACGCAGATGTAACTTTATATTCGCATATGTAACTTTATAAAAGAGTCGTATTTATGTAATACGCAGATGTAACTTTATATTCGCCTATGTAACTTTATAAAAGTGTCGTATTTATGTAATACGCAGATGTAACTTTATATTCGCATATGTAACTTTATAAAAGAGTCGTATTTTTGTAATACACAGCTGTAACTTTATATTCGCATATGTAACTTTATAAAAGAGTCGTATTTATGTAATACGCAGATGTAACTTTATATTCGCATATGTACCTTTATAAAAGAGACGTATTTATGTAATACGCAGATGTAACTTTATATTCGCATATGTAACTTTATAAAAGAGTCGTATTTATGTAATACGCAGATGTAACTTTATATTCGCATATGTAACTTTATAAAAGAGTCGTATTTATGTAATACGCAGATGTAACTTTATATTCGCATATGTAACTTTATAAAAGAATCGTATTTATGTAATACGCAGATGTAACTTTATATTCACATATGTACCTTGATAAAAGAGTCGTATTTTTGTAATACACAGCTGTAACTTTATATTCGCATATGTAACTTTATAAAAGAGTCGTATTTATGTAATACGCAGATGTAACTCTATATTCGCATATGTACCTTTATAAAAGAGTCGTATTTTTGTAATACACAGCTGTAACTTTATATTCGCATATGTAACTTTATAAAAGAGTCGTATTTATGTAATACGCAGATGTAACTTTATATTCGCATATGTACCTTTATAAAAGAGTCGTATTTATGTAATACGCAGATGTAACTTTATATTCGCATATGTAACTTTATAAAAGAGTCGTATTTATGTAATACGCAGATGTAACTTTATATTCGCATATGTAACTTTATAAAAGAGTCGTATTTATGTAATACGCAGATGTAACTTTATATTCACATATGTACCTTTATAAAAGAGTCGTATTTTTGTAATACACAGCTGTAACTTTATATTCGCATATGTAACTTTATAAAAGAGTCGTATTTATGTAATACGCAGATGTAACTTTATATTCGCATATGTACCTTTATAAAAGAGTCGTATTTATGTAATACGCAGATGTAACTTTATATTCGCATATGTACCTTTATAAAAGAGTCGTATTTATGTAATACGCAGATGTAACTTTATATTCGCATAGGTACCTTTATAAAAGAGTCGTATTTATGAAATACGCAGATGTAACTTTATATTCGCATATGTACCTTTATAAAAGAGTCGTATTTATGTAATACGGAGATGTAACTTTATATTCGCATATGTAACTTTATATTCCCATATGTACCTTTATAAAAGAGTCGTATTTATGTAATACGCAGATGTAACTTTATATTGGCATATGTAACTTTATAAAAGAGTCGTATTTATGTAATACGCAGATGTAACTTTATATTCGCATATGTACCTTTATAAAAGAGTCGTATTTATGTAATACGCAGATGTAACTTTATATTCGCATATGTACCTTTATAAAAGAGTCGTATTTATGTAATACGCAGATGTAACTTTATATTCGCATATGTACCTTTATAAAAGAGTCGTATTTATGTAATACGCAGATGTAACTTTATATTCGCATATGTACCTTTATAAAAGAGTCGTATTTATGTAATACGCAGATGTAACTTTATATTCGCATATGTACCTTTATAAAAGAGTCGTATTTATGTAATACGCAGATGTAACTTTATAAAAGAGTCGTATTTATGTAATACGCAGATGTAACTTTATATTCGCATATGTACCTTTATAAAAGAGTCGTATTTATGTAATACGCAGATGTAACTTTATAAAAGAGTCGTATTTATGTAATACGCAGATGTAACTTTATATTCGCATATGTACCTTTATAAAAGAGTCGTATTTATGTAATACGCAGATGTAACTTTATATTCGCATATGTACCTTTATAAAAGAGTCGTATTTATGTAATACGCAGATGTAACTTTATATTCGCATATGTACCTTTATAAAAGAGTCGTATTTATGTAATACGCAGATGTAACTTTATATTCGCATATGTACCTTTATAAAAGAGTCGTATTTATGTAATACGCAGATGTAACTTCATATTCGCATATGTACCTTTATAAAAGAGTCGTATTAATGTAATACGCAGATGTAACTTTATATTCGCATATGTACCTTTATAAAAGAGTCGTATTTATGTAATACGCAGATGTAACTTTATATTCGCATATGTACCTTTATAAAAGAGTCGTATTTATGTAATACGCAGATGTAACTTTATATTCGCATATGTACCTTTATAAAAGAGTCGTATTTATGTAATACGCAGATGTAACTTTATATTCGCATATGTACCTTTCTAAAAGAGTCGTATTTATGTAATACGCAGATGTAACTTTATATTCGCATATGTACCTTTATAAAAGAGTCGTATTTATGTAATACGCAGATGTAACTTTATAAAAGAGTCGTATTTATGTAATACGCAGATGTAACTTTATATTCGCATATGTACCTTTATAAAAGAGTCGTATTTATGTAATACGCAGATGTAACTTTATATTCGCATATGTACCTTTATAAAAGAGTCGTATTTATGTAATACGCAGATGTAACTTTATATTCGCATATGTACCTTTATAAAAGAGTCGTATTTATGTAATACGCAGATGTAACTTTATATTCGCATATGTACCTTTATAAAAGAGTCGTATTTATGTAATACGCAGATGTAACTTTATAAAAGAGTCGTATTTATGTAATACGCAGATGTAACTTTATATTCGCATATGTACCTTTATAAAAGAGTCGTATTTATGTAATACGCAGATGTAACTTTATAAAAGAGTCGTATTTATGTAATACGCAGATGTAACTTTATAAAAGAGTCGTATTTATGTAATACGCAGATGTAACTTTATAAAAGAGTCGTATTTATGTAATACGCAGATGTAACTTTATATTCGCATATGTACCTTTATAAAATAGTCGTATTTATGTAATACGCAGATGTAACTTTATAAAAGAGTCGTATTTATGTAATACGCAGATGTAACTTTATAAAAGAGTCGTATTTATGTAATACGCAGCTGTAACTTTATATTCGCATATGTACATTTATAAAAGAATCGTATTTATGTAATACGCAGATGTAACTTTATATTCGCATATGTACCTTTATAAAAGAGTCGTATTTATGTAATACGCAGATGTAACTTTATATTCGCATATGTACCTTTATAAAAGAGTCGTATTTATGTAATACGCAGATGTAACTTTATATTCGCATATGTACCTTTATAAAAGAGTCGTATTTATGTAATACGCAGATGTAACTTTATATTCGCATATGTACCTTTATAAAAGAGTCGTATTTATGTAATACGCAGATGTAACTTTATATTCGCATATGTACCTTTATAAAAGAGTCGTATTTATGTAATACGCAGATGTAACTTTATATTCGCATATGTACCTTTATAAAAGAGTCGTATTTATGTAATACGCAGATGTAACTTTATATTCGCATATGTACCTTTATAAAAGAGTCGTATTTATGTAATACGCAGATGTAACTTTATATTCGCATATGTACCTTTATAAAAGAGTCGTATTTATGTAATACGCAGATGTAACTTTATATTCGCATATGTACCTTTATAAAAGAGTCGTATTTATGTAATACGCAGATGTAACTTTATAAAAGAGTCGTATTTAGGTAATACGCAGATGTAACTTTATATTCGCATATGTACCTTTATAAAAGAGTCGTATTTATGTAATACGCAGATGTAACTTTATATTCGCATATGTACCTTTATAAAAGAGTCGTATTTATGTAATACGCAGATGTAACTTTATAAAAGAGTCGTATTTATGTAATACGCAGATGTAACTTTATATTCGCATATGTACCTTTATAAAAGAGTCGTATTTATGTAATACGCAGATGTAACTTTATAAAAGAGTCGTATTTATGTAATACGCAGGTGTAACTTTATAAAAGAGTCGTATTTATGTAATACGCAGATGTAACTTTATAAAAGAGTCGTATTTATGTAATACGCAGATGTAACTTTATATTCGCATATGTACATTTATAAAAGAATCGTATTTATGTAATACGCAGATGTAACTTTATATTCGCATATGTACCTTTATAAAAGAGTCGTATTTATGTAATACGCAGATGTAACTTTATATTCGCATATGTACCTTTATAAAAGAGTCGTATTTATGTAATACGCAGATGTAACTTTATATTCGCATATGTACCTTTATAAAAGAGTCGTATTTATGTAATACGCAGATGTAACTTTATATTCGCATATGTACCTTTATAAAAGAGCCGTATTTATGTAATACGCAGATGTAACTTTATATTCGCATATGTACCTTTATAAAAGAGTCGTATTTATGTAATACGCAGATGTAACTTTATAAAAGAGTCGTATTTATGTAATACGCAGATGTAACTTTATATTCGCATATGTACCTTTATAAAAGAGTCGTATTTATGTAATACGCAGATGTAACTTTATATTCGCATATGTACCTTTATAAAAGAGTCGTATTTATGTAATACGCAGATGTAACTTTATATTCGCATATGTAGGCCTACCTTTATAAAAGAGTCGTATTTATGTAATACGCAGATGTAACTTTATAAAAGAGTCGTATTTATGTAATACGCAGATGTAACTTTATATTCGCATATGTACCTTTATAAAAGAGTCGTATTTATGTAATACGCAGATGTAACTTTATAAAAGAGTCGTATTTATGTAATACGCAGATGTAACTTTATAAAAGAGTCGTATTTATGTAATACGCAGATGTAACTTTATAAAAGAGTCGTATTTATGTAATACGCAGATGTAACTTTATATTCGCATATGTACCTTTATAAAATAGTCGTATTTATGTAATACGCAGATGTAACTTTATAAAAGAGTCGTATTTATGTAATACGCAGATGTAACTTTATAAAAGAGTCGTATTTATGTAATACGCAGCTGTAACTTTATATTCGCATATGTACATTTATAAAAGAATCGTATTTATGTAATACGCAGATGTAACTTTATATTCGCATATGTACCTTTATAAAAGAGTCGTATTTATGTAATACGCAGATGTAACTTTATATTCGCATATGTACCTTTATAAAAGAGTCGTATTTATGTAATACGCAGATGTAACTTTATATTCGCATATGTACCTTTATAAAAGAGTCGTATTTATGTAATACGCAGATGTAACTTTATATTCGCATATGTACCTTTATAAAAGAGTCGTATCTATGTAATACGCAGATGTAACTTTATATTCGCATATGTACCTTTATAAAAGAGTCGTATTTATGTAATACGCAGATGTAACTTTATATTCGCATATGTACCTTTATAAAAGAGTCGTATTTATGTAATACGCAGATGTAACTTTATATTCGCATATGTACCTTTATAAAAGAGTCGTATTTATGTAATACGCAGATGTAACTTTATATTCGCATATGTACCTTTATAAAAGAGTCGTATTTATGTAATACGCAGATGTAACTTTATATTCGCATATGTACCTTTATAAAAAAGTCGTATTTATGTAATACGCAGATGTAACTTTATATTCGCATATGTACCTTTATAAAAGAGTCGTATTTATGTAATACGCAGATGTAACTTTATATTCGCATATGTACCTTTATAAAAGAGTCGTATTTATGTAATACGCAGATGTAACTTTATATTCGCATATGTACCTTTATAAAAGAGTCGTATTTATGTAATACGCAGATGTAACTTTATATTCGCATATGTACCTTTATAAAAGAGTCGTATTTATGTAATACGCAGATGTAACTTTATATTCGCATATGTACCTTTATAAAAGAGTCGTATTTATGTAATACGCAGATGTAACTTTATAAAAGAGTCGTATTTATGTAATACGCAGATGTAACTTTATATTCGCATATGTACCTTTATAAAAGAGTCGTATTTATGTAATACGCAGATGTAACTTTATAAAAGAGTCGTATTTATGTAATACGCAGATGTAACTTTATATTCGCATATGTACCTTTATAAAAGAGTCGTATTTATGTAATACGCAGATGTAACTTTATATTCGCATATGTACCTTTATAAAAGAGTCGTATTTATGTAATACGCAGATGTAACTTTATATTCGCATATGTACCTTTATAAAAGAGTCGTATTTATGTAATACGCAGATGTAACTTTATAAAAGAGTCGTATTTATGTAATACGCAGATGTAACTTTATATTCGCATATGTACCTTTATAAAAGAGTCGTATTTATGTAATACGCAGATGTAACTTTATAAAAGAGTCGTATTTATGTAATACGCAGATGTAACTTTATAAAAGAGTCGTATTTATGTAATACGCAGATGTAACTTTATATTCGCATATGTACCTTTATAAAATAGTCGTATTTATGTAATACGCAGATGTAACTTTATAAAAGAGTCGTATTTATGTAATACGCAGATGTAACTTTATAAAAGAGTCGTATTTATGTAATACGCAGCTGTAACTTTATATTCGCATATGTACATTTATAAAAGAATCGTATTTATGTAATACGCAGATGTAACTTTATATTCGCATATGTACCTTTATAAAAGAGTCGTATTTATGTAATACGCAGATGTAACTTTATATTCGCATATGTACCTTTATAAAAGAGTCGTATTTATGTAATACGCAGATGTAACTTTATATTCGCATATGTACCTTTATAAAAGAGTCGTATTTATGTAATACGCAGATGTAACTTTATATTCGCATATGTACCTTTATAAAAGAGTCGTATTTATGTAATACGCAGATGTAACTTTATATTCGCATATGTACCATTATAAAAGAGTCGTATTTATGTAATACGCAGATGTAACTTTATAAAAGAGTCGTATTTATGTAATACGCAGATGTAACTTTATATTCGCATATGTACCTTTATAAAAGAGTCGTATTTATGTAATACGCAGATGTAACTTTATATTCGCATATGTACCTTTATAAAAGAGTCGTATTTATGTAATACGCAGATGTAACTTTATATTCGCATATGTACCTTTATAAAAGAGTCGTATTTATGTAATACGCAGATGTAACTTTATATTCGCATATGTACCTTTATAAAAGAGTCGTATTTATGTAATACGCAGATGTAACTTTATATTCGCATATGTACCTTTATAAAAGAGTCGTATTTATGTAATACGCAGATGTAACTTTATATTCGCATATGTACCTTTATAAAAGAGTCGTATTTATGTAATACGCAGATGTAACTTTATAAAAGAGTCGTATTTAGGTAATACGCAGATGTAACTTTATATTCGCATATGTACCTTTATAAAAGAGTCGTATTTATGTAATACGCAGATGTAACTTTATATTCGCATATGTACCTTTATAAAAGAGTCGTATTTATGTAATACGCAGATGTAACTTTATATTCGCATATGTACCTTTATAAAAGAGTCGTATTTATGTAATACGCAGATGTAACTTTATAAAAGAGTCGTATTTATGTAATACGCAGATGTAACTTTATATTCGCATATGTACCTTTATAAAAGAGTCGTATTTATGTAATACGCAGATGTAACTTTATAAAAGAGTCGTATTTATGTAATACGCAGGTGTAACTTTATAAAAGAGTCGTATTTATGTAATACGCAGATGTAACTTTATAAAAGAGTCGTATTTATGTAATACGCAGATGTAACTTTATATTCGCATATGTACATTTATAAAAGAATCGTATTTATGTAATACGCAGATGTAACTTTATATTCGCATATGTACCTTTATAAAAGAGTCGTATTTATGTAATACGCAGATGTAACTTTATATTCGCATATGTACCTTTATAAAAGAGTCGTATTTATGTAATACGCAGATGTAACTTTATATTCGCATATGTACCTTTATAAAAGAGTCGTATTTATGTAATACGCAGATGTAACTTTATATTCGCATATGTACCTTTATAAAAGAGCCGTATTTATGTAATACGCAGATGTAACTTTATATTCGCATATGTACCTTTATAAAAGAGTCGTATTTATGTAATACGCAGATGTAACTTTATAAAAGAGTCGTATTTATGTAATACGCAGATGTAACTTTATATTCGCATATGTACCTTTATAAAAGAGTCGTATTTATGTAATACGCAGATGTAACTTTATATTCGCATATGTACCTTTATAAAAGAGTCGTATTTATGTAATACGCAGATGTAACTTTATATTCGCATATGTAGGCCTACCTTTATAAAAGAGTCGTATTTATGTAATACGCAGATGTAACTTTATAAAAGAGTCGTATTTATGTAATACGCAGATGTAACTTTATATTCGCATATGTACCTTTATAAAAGAGTCGTATTTATGTAATACGCAGATGTAACTTTATAAAAGAGTCGTATTTATGTAATACGCAGATGTAACTTTATAAAAGAGTCGTATTTATGTAATACGCAGATGTAACTTTATAAAAGAGTCGTATTTATGTAATACGCAGATGTAACTTTATATTCGCATATGTACCTTTATAAAATAGTCGTATTTATGTAATACGCAGATGTAACTTTATAAAAGAGTCGTATTTATGTAATACGCAGCTGTAACTTTATATTCGCATATGTACATTTATAAAAGAATCGTATTTATGTAATACGCAGATGTAACTTTATATTCGCATATGTACCTTTATAAAAGAGTCGTATTTATGTAATACGCAGATGTAACTTTATATTCGCATATGTACCTTTATAAAAGAGTCGTATTTATGTAATACGCAGATGTAACTTTATATTCGCATATGTACCTTTATAAAAGAGTCGTATTTATGTAATACGCAGATGTAACTTTATATTCGCATATGTACCTTTATAAAAGAGTCGTATCTATGTAATACGCAGATGTAACTTTATATTCGCATATGTACCTTTATAAAAGAGTCGTATTTATGTAATACGCAGATGTAACTTTATATTCGCATATGTACCTTTATAAAAGAGTCGTATTTATGTAATACGCAGATGTAACTTTATATTCGCATATGTACCTTTATAAAAGAGTCGTATTTATGTAATACGCAGATGTAACTTTATATTCGCATATGTACCTTTATAAAAGAGTCGTATTTATGTAATACGCAGATGTAACTTTATATTCGCATATGTACCTTTATAAAAGAGTCGTATTTATGTAATACGCAGATGTAACTTTATATTCGCATATGTACCTTTATAAAAGAGTCGTATTTATGTAATACGCAGATGTAACTTTATATTCGCATATGTACCTTTATAAAAGAGTCGTATTTATGTAATACGCAGATGTAACTTTATATTCGCATATGTACCTTTATAAAAGAGTCGTATTTATGTAATACGCAGATGTAACTTTATATTCGCATATGTACCTTTATAAAAGAGTCGTATTTATGTAATACGCAGATGTAACTTTATATTCGCATATGTACCTTTATAAAAGAGTCGTATTTATGTAATACGCAGATGTAACTTTATATTCGCATATGTACCTTTATAAAATAGTCGTATTTATGTAATACGCAGATGTAACTTTATATTCGCATATGTACCTTTATAAAAGAGTCGTATTTATGTAATACGCAGATGTAACTTTATATTCGCATATGTACCTTTATAAAAGAGTCGTATTTATGTAATACGCAGATGTAACTTTATATTCGCATATGTACCTTTATAAAAGAGTCGTATTTATGTAATACGCAGATGTAACTTTATATTCGCATATGTACCTTTATAAAAGAGTCGTATTTATGTAATACGCAGATGTAACTTTATATTCGCATATGTACCTTTTTAAAAGAGTCGTATTTATGTAATACGCAGATGTAACTTTATATTCGCATATGTACCTTTATAAAAGAGTCGTATTTATGTAATACGCAGATGTAACTTTATATTCGCATATGTACCTTTATAAAAGAGTCGTATTTATGTAATACGCAGATGTAACTTTATATTCGCATATGTACCTTTATAAAAGAGTCGTATTTATGTAATACGCAGATGTAACTTTATATTCGCATATGTAACTATATAAAAGAGTCGTATTTATGTAATACGCAGATGTAACTTTATATTCGCATATGTACCTTTATAAAAGAGTCGTATTTATGTAATACCCCGTAGTATGTAACAGACCTACTTTTGAAATCCACAGGCAGACATTTGTATTGCACAGATGTATCTTTGTAACACACAATTTATACAGTATCACAATCTCATGATTAAATACACATTAGATTATTGAGACTGTATATTTCGTACGTACAATTGGTTTCCTCTTGCAGATCCTGTTCTGATTCTATACTAAAATCCCTAAAGTCTTACAACTGTCAAAGTATCATTATTATAACACACTCATAACTAATCATGTTTACACTCGCAGAGGTTATTCTTTAAATAATTGAGCTCGATCCCTAACTGACTCGCAAATCAAACGCAATATTTAAACATTACACTTTCAATTTTTAGGCGCAAGGAAATGTACAATATTTCAATTTTGAAAACAGGATTTGAATAACAATTTACTCGTATGAGCTGATATTTACATGATATGTGAAGAGTGATTTGATACGTTAGGTCGCCGCGGTAGAGTGATGTCGGATTCGCCCTGCAGAACCAGGATGGGAGAGGCTATTGACCGGTGCCTGAAAAAAAATGCAATAAACTGCCTAAAAAACTGGAATAGGATGAACAACTGAGATAACGCATCGATGATTCGGAGGAAATGCAAATGAACTTAAGAGTTGTCAGAATAAAATGACCTAGGTATAGACCACCTAAGGTCTCCGTACCTGAGTCGTACGAACCCTACAGAACGGAACAGAACAGAAGGAACGCACAAGCATGTAGCGCAGCGCAGCAGAACCGCCGCACTCATTGCGGAAGAGTGAGATTGGCTTGTACCGCAAAATGGTACTTCCAGAAGGAATCTTGCTACTGCTCAGCTGGAGGATGTAACCTATCGGGAAATAAAAAATTCTGAGACCCCTATCGATAAACCGGAAGGCATGGAAAGAAACCTGCAATTAACAAAATTGTCGAGCGTGAGGTAAAGACATGGATGATCGGTAAGTAAGGTATAGGAAGATTACAGAACAACAGGAGATCATCAGTATGCAGAACTACAAATGGTAATAAAAATGGAAGAGGGCTACCTGGTACCATTAAAAGGTACGTCTAGGATGTCTCCCTGAACTAGAGGATGTAACCGTACTGGGAAAGGAAAGAGTAAAGAGAAACCTCATCGATCAATCAAAGGACACGCAAAGGAACCTGGAGATGACAGAATAGTTCAGGACGTAGGGTGTACAGTGTCCTAGGAGTTCGGGATCGGAAAGTGAGGTATAGGTAGCCTACAAAACAAAGCAGAAAGAACTGCGAGCACGCAGCGATGCACAACAGAACCTGAAAGCACTATTTATTAATTTATTTTGTTTAACAATTTAAACAAATTCTGATTCAACCCATAAGTACAAAAAAAAAATTATAGAAGTTTTTAAACAACACAAGGTTTACTTTAGTGTAAACTAATGAAATATATTCTAAAACTTATACTAACTGCTAATGTTAACAATAAAAGAGAGTAGTTCATATGTTGTTTGGTATCACTTTTGAGCTCAGCATTTTAAAAGAGAAGAAATTATCCTCCGTCACATCCGAGGCCAATGGGTGAGAGGACGTTAGACGCGGGACTGAAGGATCGGTCGGCGGGCAGTCTGAGTAAACAGTGCTGTTCCGACACTCTGCAGTCTGTGGAACAGTGTTGTATTAAGAACTTTTGTGGAATTTGCTGGAGCTGCCCCAGGTGTTTGTGGAATAAACTCTGTCTGTTACCATTGTAGCTTGACAGTGATTTATAAGTTCTGACATTCTGCAATGGTAACACCCGGAGATTATCCTGTGCTGCCTTCAAACCTGCCGGATAAAATTACTAAACTGAACAAAACAATCTATAGAAGGATTAGTCATACATCACAATCAATTCGTTGTTCCTTGATGAATAACAATAGTATGTAATTTGGGGATGGTCCGAATCCGATTCTCGATTCCAGAAATCGTTGATTCTAATTGTATCGAGGAGTAGTTGATACTCGATTTTCAATCGATTAATGTGCCGATTCCTATTCTTGTTATTTAACAGTTAATATACGTGTGCAGTGTAATTAACTATCAACTATGACTTATGTAGGCATTATTTGCTTTGAAAGAATGAGGTGTAACGTTGTAGCCATAGACGTACCCTTATAATACAGTCGTATATTTGTAATACGCAGATGTACCTTAGCAATATATATATTTGCCTTAATAATTGTACAAGTGTATCATTGTAGTCCACAGATGTAGCTTTATAATACAGTCATGTTTTTGAAATACGTTGATGTAACTTTGTAATTCGAATATCTGCCTTTTTAATTGTACAGATGTATCATTGTAGTCTACAGATGTAGCTTTTTAATACAGTCATGTTTTTGAAATACGTTGATGTAACTTCGTAATTTGACTATCTGTCTTTTTAATTGTACATGTGTATCATTGTAGTCCACAAACGTAGCTTTATAATACAGCCGTACATTTGTAATTTGCATATGTGCTTTTGTAATGAATGGACAGACCTTTTTTTTTAACGCACATATGTTATTTTATAACGCACATACGTACCCCGTAGTATGTAACAGACGTACTTTTGAAATCCACAGGCAGACATTTGTATTGCACAGATGTATCATTGTAACGCACAATTTATACAGCCATCACAACATAATGATTAAATACACATTAGATTATTGAGACTGTATATTTCGTACGTACAACCGGTTTCCTCTTGCAGATCCTGTTCTGATTCTATACTAAAATCCCCAAAGTCTTACAACTGTCAAAGTATCATTATTATAAGACACTCATTACTAATCATGTTTACACTCGCAGAGGTTATTGTTTAAATAATTGAGCTCGATTCCCAACTGACTCGCAAATCAAACGCAATATTTAAACATTACACTTTCAATTTTAGGCGCAAGGAAATGTTGTACATTATTTCAATTTTGAAAACTGGATTTGAATAACAATTTACTCGTATGAGTTGATATTTACATGATATGAGGGGAGTGATTTGATACGTTTGGTCGCCGCGGTAGAGTGATGTCGGATTCGCTCTGCAGAACCAGGATGGGAGAGGCTATTGACTGGTGCCTGAAAAAATGCAATAAACTGCCTAAAAAACTGGAATAGGATGAACAACTGAGATAACGCATCGATGATTCGGAGGAAATGCAAATGAACTTAAAGTTGTCAGAATAAAATGACCTAGGTATAGACCACCTAAGGTCTCCGTACCTGAGTCGTACGAACACACAAGCATGTAGCGCAGCGCAGCAGAACCGCCGCACTCATTTCGGAAGAGTGAGATTGGCTTGTACCGCAAAATGGTACTTCCAGAAGGAATCTTGCTCCTGCTCAGCTGGAGGATGTAACTAATCTGGAAATAAAAAATAGTGAGACCCTTATCGATAGACCGGAGGGGTTGGAAAGAAACCTGCAATTGACAGAATTGTTAAGCGTGAGGTAAAGTCATGGAGGATCGGTAAGTAAGGTATAGGAAGATTGCGGAACGACAGGAGATCATCAGTATGCAGAGCTACAAATTATAATAAAAATGGAAGAGGGCTACCTGGTACCATTAAAAGGTACGTCTAGGATGTCTCCCTGAACTAGAGGATGTAACCGTACTGGGAAAGGAAAGAGTAAAGAGAAACCTCATCGATCAATCAAAGGACACGCAAAGGAACCTGGAGATGACACAATAGTTCAGAACGATAGTTCAGACAATAGACTACAGGTCATAGCAAAATGAACTCGCGAGTACTGAAAGCACTACTTATGTATTTATTTTGTTTAACAAAAGATTCAACTCAACGGTACATAAAAAAAAATGTATACAAGGTTTAAATCAACACAAGGTTTACTTTAGTGCAAACTAATGAAATATATTCTAAAACTAATACTAACTGCTAATGTTAACAATAAAACAGAGTGGTTCATATGTTGTTTGGTATCATTATTGAGCTAAGCATTTTAAAAGAGAAGAAATTAACCTCCGTCACATCCGAGACCAATGGGTGAGAGGACGTCAGACGCGGGACTGAAGGATCGGTCGGCGGGCAGTCTGAATAAACAGTCTGTTCCGACACTCTGCAGTCTGTGGAACAGTGTTGTATTAAGAACTTTTGTGGAATTTGCTGGAGCTGCCCCAGGTGTTTGTGGAATAAACTCTGTCTGTTACCATTGTAGCTTGACAGTGATTTATAAGTTCTGGCATCCTGCAATGGTAACACCCGGAGGTTATCCTGTGCTGCCTTCAAACCTGCCGGATAAAATTACTAAACTGAACAAAACAATCTATAGAAGGATTCGGATGGTCCGAATCCGATTCTCGATTCCAGAAATCGTTGATTTTAATTGTATCGAGGAGTAGGTGATACTCGATTTTCCATCGATTAATGTGCCGATTCCGATTCTTGTTATTTAACAGTTAATATACGTGTGCGGTGTAATTAACTATCAACTATGACTTATGTAGGAATTTGAGAGAATGAGGTGTATCATTGTAGTCATTGACGTACCTTTATAATACAGACGTATTTTTGTAATAAGCAGATGTACCTTAGCAATATCCAAATTTACCTTTTCAATTGTCAGGTGTATCATTGCAGTCCACAGATGTGGTTTCTTAATAGAGTTGTAATTTTTGTAATAAGCAGATGTAACTTTGTGATTCGTATATGTGCCTTTTTATTTGTACAGGTGTATCACTCTAGTCCACAGATGTAGCTTTATAATACAGTCGTATTTTTGTAATAAGCAGATGTAACTTTGTGATTGGCATATGTACCTTTATAGTTGTACAGGTGTATCATTCTAGTCCACAGATGTAGCTTTATAATACAGTCGTATTTTGTAATAGGCAGATGTAACTTTGTGATTGGCATATGTGCCTTTATAGTTGTACAGGTGTATCATTCTAGTCCACAGATGTAGCTTTATAATACAGTCGTATTTTTGTAATAAGCAGATGTAACTTTGTGATTGGCATATGTGCCTTTATAGTTGTACAGGTGTATCATTCTAGTCCACAGATGTAGCTTTATAACACAGTCGTATTTTGTAATAGGCAGATGTAACTTTGTGATTGGCATATGTGCCTTTATAGTTGTACAGGTGTATCATTCTAGTCCACAGATGTAGCTTTATAATACAGTCGTATTTTTGTAATAAGCAGATGTAACTTTGTGATTGGCATATGTGCCTTTATAGTTGTACAGGTGTATCATTCTAGTCCGCAGATGTAGCTTTATAATACAGTCGTATTTTGTAATAGGCAGAAGTAACTTTGTGATTCGTATATGTGCCTTTTTATTTGTACAGGTGTATCACTCTAGTTCACAGTTGTAGCTTTATAATACAGTCGTATTTTGTAATAGGCAGATGTAACTTTGTGATTCGTATATGTGCCTTTTTATTTGTACAGGTGTATCACTCTAGTCCACAGATGTAGCTTTATAATACAGTCGTATTTTTGTAATAAGCAGATGTAACTTTGTGATTGACATATGTGCCTTTATAGTTGTACAGGTGTATCATTCTAGTCCACAGATGTAGCTTTATAATACAGTCGTATTTTTGTAATAAGCAGATGTAACTTTGTGATTGGCATATGTGCCTTTATAGTTGTAAAGGTGTATCATTCTAGTCCACAGATGTAGCTTTATAATACAGTCGTATTTTTGTAATAAGCAGATGTAACTTTGTGATTGGCATATGTGCCTTTATAGTTGTACAGGTGTATCATTCTAGTCCACAGATGTAGCTTTATAATACAGTCGTATTTTTGTAATAAGCAGATGTAACTTTGTGATTCGTATATGTGCCTTTTTATTTGTACAGGTGTATCACTCTAGTCCACAGATGTAGCTTTATAATACAGTCGTATTTTTGTAATAAGCAGATGTAACTTTGTGATTGGCATATGTGCCTTTATAGTTGTACAGGTGTATCATTCTAGTCCACAGATGTAGCTTTATAATACAGTTGTATTTTGTAATAGGCAGATGTAACTTTGTGATTCGTATATGTGCCTTTATAGTTGTACAGGTGTATCATTCTAGTCCACAGATGTAGCTTTATAATACAGTCGTATTTTGTAATAGGCAGATGTAACTTTGTGATTCGTATATGTGCCTTTTTATTTGTACAGGTGTATCACTCTAGTTCACAGTTGTAGCTTTATAATACAGTCGTATTTTTGTAATAAGCAGATGTAACTTTGTGATTCGTATATGTGCCTTTATAGTTGTACAGGTGTATCATTCTAGTCCACAGATGTAGCTTTATAATACAGTCGTATTTTGTAATAGGCAGATGTAACTTTGTGATTCGTATATGTGCCTTTATAGTTGTACAGGTGTATCATTCTAGTCCACAGATGTAGCTTTATAATACAGTCGTATTTTGTAATAGGCAGATGTAACTTTGTGATTCGTATATGTGCCTTTTTATTTGTACAGGTGTATCACTCTAGTTCACAGTTGTAGCTTTATAATACAGTCGTATTTTTGTAATAAGCAGATGTAACTTTGTGATTCGTATATGTGCCTTTATAGTTGTACAGGTGTATCATTCTAGTCCACAGATATAGCTTTATAATACAGTCGTATTTTGTAATAGGCAGATGTAATTTTGTGATTCGTATATGTGCCTTTATAGTTGTACAGGTGTATCATTCTAGTCCACAGATGTAGCTTTATAATACAGTCGTATTTTGTAATAGGCAGATGTAACTTTGTGATTCGTATATGTGCCTTTTTATTTGTACAGGTGTATCACTCTAGTCCACAGATGTAGCTTTATAATACAGTCGTATTTTTGTAATAAGCAGATGTAACTTTGTGATTGGCATATGTGCCTTTATAGTTGTACAGGTGTATCATTCTAGTCCACAGATGTAGCTTTATAATACAGTCGTATTTTGTAATAGGCAGATGTAACTTTGTGATTCGTATATGTGCCTTTATAGTTGTACAGGTGTATCATTCTAGTCCACAGATGTAGCTTTATAATACAGTCGTATTTTGTAATAGGCAGATGTAACTTTGTGATTCGTATATGTGCCTTTTTATTTGTACAGGTGTATCACTCTAGTTCACAGTTGTAGCTTTATAATACAGTCGTATTTTGTAATAGGCAGATGTAACTTTGTGATTCGTATATGTGCCTTTTTATTTGTACAGGTGTATCACTCTAGTCCACAGATGTAGCTTTATAATACAGTCGTATTTTTGTAATAAGCAGATGTTACTTTGTGATTGGCATATGTGCCTTTATAGTTGTACAGGTGTATCATTCTAGTCCACAGATGTAGCTTTATAATACAGTCGTATTTTGTAATAGGCAGATGTAACTTTGTGATTCGTATATGTGCCTTTTTATTTGTACAGGTGTATCACTCTAGTTCACAGTTGTAGCTTTATAATACAGTCGTATTTTGTAATAGGCAGATGTAACTTTGTGATTCGTATATGTGCCTTTTTATTTGTACAGGTGTATCACTCTAGTCCACAGATGTAGCTTTATAATACAGTCATATTTTTGTAATAAGCAGATGTAACTTTGTGATTGGCATATGTGCCTTTATAGTTGTACAGGTGTATCATTCTAGTCCACAGATGTAGCTTTATAATACAGTCGTATTTTTGTAATAAGCAGATGTAACTTTGTGATTGGCATATGTGCCTTTATAGTTGTACAGGTGTATCATTCTAGTCCACAGATGTAGCTTTATAATACAGTCGTATTTTTGTAATAAGCAGATGTAACTTTGTGATTGGCATATGTGCCTTTATAGTTGTACAGGTGTATCATTCTAGTCCACAGATGTAGCTTTATAATACAGTCGTATTTTTGTAATAAGCAGATGTAACTTTGTGATTCGTATATGTGCCTTTTTATTTGTACAGGTGTATCACTCTAGTCCACAGATGTAGCTTTATAATACAGTCGTATTTTTGTAATAAGCAGATGTAACTTTGTGATTGGCATATGTGCCTTTGTAGTTGTACAGGTGTATCATTCTAGTCCACAGATGTAGCTTTATAATACAGTCGTATTTTGTAATAGGCAGATGTAACTTTGTGATTCGTATATGTGCCTTTATAGTTGTACAGGTGTATCATTCTAGTCCACAGATGTAGCTTTATAATACAGTCGTATTTTGTAATAGGCAGATGTAACTTTGTGATTCGTATATGTGCCTTTTTATTTGTACAGGTGTATCACTCTAGTTCACAGTTGTAGCTTTATAATACAGTCGTATTTTTGTAATAAGCAGATGTAACTTTGTGATTCGTATATGTGCCTTCATAGTTGTACAGGTGTATCATTCTAGTCCACAGATGTAGCTTTATAATACAGTCGTATTTTGTAATAGGCAGATGTAACTTTGTGATTCGTATATGTGCCTTTATAGTTGTACAGGTGTATCATTCTAGTCCACAGATGTAGCTTTATAATACAGTCGTATTTTGTAATAGGCAGATGTAACTTTGTGATTCGTATATGTGCCTTTTTATTTGTACAGGTGTATCACTCTAGTCCACAGATGTAGCTTTATAATACAGTCGTATTTTTGTAATAAGCAGATGTAACTTTGTGATTGGCATATGTGCCTTTATAGTTGTACAGGTGTATCATTCTAGTCCACAGATGTAGCTTTATAATACAGTCGTATTTTGTAATAGGCAGATGTAACTTTGTGATTCGTATATGTGCCTTTATAGTTGTACAGGTGTATCATTCTAGTCCACAGATGTAGCTTTATAATACAGTCGTATTTTGTAATAGGCAGATGTAACTTTGTGATTCGTATATGTGCCTTTTTATTTGTACAGGTGTATCACTCTAGTTCACAGTTGTAGCTTTATAATACAGTCGTATTTTGTAATAGGCAGATGTAACTTTGTGATTCGTATATGTGCCTTTTTATTTGTACAGGTGTATCACTCTAGTCCACAGATGTAGCTTTATAATACAGTCGTATTTTTGTAATAAGCAGATGTAACTTTGTGATTGGCATATGTGCCTTTATAGTTGTACAGGTGTATCATTCTAGTCCACAGATGTAGCTTTATAATACAGTCGTATATTGTAATAGGCAGATGTAACTTTGTGATTGGCATATGTGCCTTTATAGTTGTACAGGTGTATCATTCTAGTCCACAGATGTAGCTTTATAATACAGTCGTATTTTGTAATAGGCAGATGTAACTTTGTGATTGGCATATGTGCCTTTATAGTTGTACATGTGTATCATTCTAGTCCACAGATGTAGCTTTATAATACAGTCGTATTTTTGTAATAAGCAGATGTAACTTTGTGATTGGCATATGTGCCTTTATAGTTGTACAGGTGTATCATTCTAGTCCACAGATGTAGCTTTATAATACAGTCGTATTTTTGTAATAAGCAGATGTAACTTTGTGATTGGCATATGTGCCTTTATAGTTGTACAGGTGTATCATTCTAGTCCACAGGTGTAGCTTTATAATACAGTCGTATTTTTGTAATAAGCAGATGTAACTTTGTGATTGGCATATGTGCCTTTATAGTTGTACATGTGTATCATTCTAGTCCACAGATGTAGCTTTATAATACAGTCGTATTTTTGTAATAAGCAGATGTAACTTTGTGATTGGCATATGTGCCTTTATAGTTGTACAGGTGTATCATTCTAGTCCACAGATGTACCTTTATAATACAGTCGTATTTTGTAATAGGCAGATGTAACTTTGTGATTGGCATATGTGCCTTTATAGTTGTACAGGTGTATCATTCTAGTCCACAGATGTAGCTTTATAATACAGTCGTATTTTGTAATAGGCAGATGTAACTTTGTGATTCGTATATGTGCCTTTTTATTTGTACAGGTGTATCACTCTAGTTCACAGTTGTAGCTTTATAATACAGTCGTATTTTGTAATAGGCAGATGTAACTTTGTGATTCGTATATGTGCCTTTTTATTTGTACAGGTGTATCACTCTAGTCCACAGATGTAGCTTTATAATACAGTCATATTTTTGTAATAAGCAGATGTAACTTTGTGATTGGCATATGTGCCTTTATAGTTGTACAGGTGTATCATTCTAGTCCACAGATGTAGCTTTATAATACAGTCGTATTTTGTAATAGGCAGATGTAATTTTGTGATTCGTATATGTGCCTTTATAGTTGTACAGGTGTATCATTCTAGTCCACAGATGTAGCTTTATAATACAGTCGTATTTTGTAATAGGCAGATGTAACTTTGTGATTCGTATATGTGCCTTTTTATTTGTACAGGTGTATCACTCTAGTCCACAGATGTAGCTTTATAATACAGTCGTATTTTTGTAATAAGCAGATGTAACTTTGTGATTGGCATATGTGCCTTTATAGTTGTACAGGTGTATCATTCTAGTCCACAGATGTAGCTTTATAATACAGTCGTATTTTGTAATAGGCAGATGTAACTTTGTGATTCGTATATGTGCCTTTATAGTTGTACAGGTGTATCATTCTAGTCCACAGATGTAGCTTTATAATACAGTCGTATTTTGTAATAGGCAGATGTAACTTTGTGATTCGTATATGTGCCTTTTTATTTGTACAGGTGTATCACTCTAGTTCACAGTTGTAGCTTTATAATACAGTCGTATTTTGTAATAGGCAGATGTAACTTTGTGATTCGTATATGTGCCTTTTTATTTGTACAGGTGTATCACTCTAGTCCACAGATGTAGCTTTATAATACAGTCGTATTTTTGTAATAAGCAGATGTTACTTTGTGATTGGCATATGTGCCTTTATAGTTGTACAGGTGTATCATTCTAGTCCACAGATGTAGCTTTATAATACAGTCGTATTTTGTAATAGGCAGATGTAACTTTGTGATTCGTATATGTGCCTTTTTATTTGTACAGGTGTATCACTCTAGTTCACAGTTGTAGCTTTATAATACAGTCGTATTTTGTAATAGGCAGATGTAACTTTGTGATTCGTATATGTGCCTTTTTATTTGTACAGGTGTATCACTCTAGTCCACAGATGTAGCTTTATAATACAGTCATATTTTTGTAATAAGCAGATGTAACTTTGTGATTGGCATATGTGCCTTTATAGTTGTACAGGTGTATCATTCTAGTCCACAGATGTAGCTTTATAATACAGTCGTATTTTTGTAATAAGCAGATGTAACTTTGTGATTGGCATATGTGCCTTTATAGTTGTACAGGTGTATCATTCTAGTCCACAGATGTAGCTTTATAATACAGTCGTATTTTTGTAATAAGCAGATGTAACTTTGTGATTGGCATATGTGCCTTTATAGTTGTACAGGTGTATCATTCTAGTCCACAGATGTAGCTTTATAATACAGTCGTATTTTTGTAATAAGCAGATGTAACTTTGTGATTCGTATATGTGCCTTTTTATTTGTACAGGTGTATCACTCTAGTCCACAGATGTAGCTTTATAATACAGTCGTATTTTTGTAATAAGCAGATGTAACTTTGTGATTGGCATATGTGCCTTTGTAGTTGTACAGGTGTATCATTCTAGTCCACAGATGTAGCTTTATAATACAGTCGTATTTTGTAATAGGCAGATGTAACTTTGTGATTCGTATATGTGCCTTTATAGTTGTACAGGTGTATCATTCTAGTCCACAGATGTAGCTTTATAATACAGTCGTATTTTGTAATAGGCAGATGTAACTTTGTGATTCGTATATGTGCCTTTTTATTTGTACAGGTGTATCACTCTAGTTCACAGTTGTAGCTTTATAATACAGTCGTATTTTTGTAATAAGCAGATGTAACTTTGTGATTCGTATATGTGCCTTCATAGTTGTACAGGTGTATCATTCTAGTCCACAGATGTAGCTTTATAATACAGTCGTATTTTGTAATAGGCAGATGTAACTTTGTGATTCGTATATGTGCCTTTATAGTTGTACAGGTGTATCATTCTAGTCCACAGATGTAGCTTTATAATACAGTCGTATTTTGTAATAGGCAGATGTAACTTTGTGATTCGTATATGTGCCTTTTTATTTGTACAGGTGTATCACTCTAGTCCACAGATGTAGCTTTATAATACAGTCGTATTTTTGTAATAAGCAGATGTAACTTTGTGATTGGCATATGTGCCTTTATAGTTGTACAGGTGTATCATTCTAGTCCACAGATGTAGCTTTATAATACAGTCGTATTTTGTAATAGGCAGATGTAACTTTGTGATTCGTATATGTGCCTTTATAGTTGTACAGGTGTATCATTCTAGTCCACAGATGTAGCTTTATAATACAGTCGTATTTTGTAATAGGCAGATGTAACTTTGTGATTCGTATATGTGCCTTTTTATTTGTACAGGTGTATCACTCTAGTTCACAGTTGTAGCTTTATAATACAGTCGTATTTTGTAATAGGCAGATGTAACTTTGTGATTCGTATATGTGCCTTTTTATTTGTACAGGTGTATCACTCTAGTCCACAGATGTAGCTTTATAATACAGTCGTATTTTTGTAATAAGCAGATGTAACTTTGTGATTGGCATATGTGCCTTTATAGTTGTACAGGTGTATCATTCTAGTCCACAGATGTAGCTTTATAATACAGTCGTATATTGTAATAGGCAGATGTAACTTTGTGATTGGCATATGTGCCTTTATAGTTGTACAGGTGTATCATTCTAGTCCACAGATGTAGCTTTATAATACAGTCGTATTTTGTAATAGGCAGATGTAACTTTGTGATTGGCATATGTGCCTTTATAGTTGTACATGTGTATCATTCTAGTCCACAGATGTAGCTTTATAATACAGTCGTATTTTTGTAATAAGCAGATGTAACTTTGTGATTGGCATATGTGCCTTTATAGTTGTACAGGTGTATCATTCTAGTCCACAGATGTAGCTTTATAATACAGTCGTATTTTTGTAATAAGCAGATGTAACTTTGTGATTGGCATATGTGCCTTTATAGTTGTACAGGTGTATCATTCTAGTCCACAGGTGTAGCTTTATAATACAGTCGTATTTTTGTAATAAGCAGATGTAACTTTGTGATTGGCATATGTGCCTTTATAGTTGTACATGTGTATCATTCTAGTCCACAGATGTAGCTTTATAATACAGTCGTATTTTTGTAATAAGCAGATGTAACTTTGTGATTGGCATATGTGCCTTTATAGTTGTACAGGTGTATCATTCTAGTCCACAGATGTACCTTTATAATACAGTCGTATTTTGTAATAGGCAGATGTAACTTTGTGATTGGCATATGTGCCTTTATAGTTGTACAGGTGTATCATTCTAGTCCACAGATGTAGCTTTATAATACAGTCGTATTTTGTAATAGGCAGATGTAACTTTGTGATTGGCATATGTGCCTTTATAGTTGTACAGGTGTATCATTCTAGTCCACAGATGTAGCTTTATAATACAGTCGTATTTTTATAATAAGCAGATGTAACTTTGTGATTGGCATATGTGCCTTTATAGTTGTACAGGTGTATCATTCTAGTCCACAGGTGTAGCTTTATAATACAGTCGTATTTTTGTAATAAGCAGATGTAACTTTGTGATTGGCATATGTGCCTTTATAGTTGTACAGGTGTATCATTCTAGTCCACAGATGTAGCTTTATAATACAGTCGTATTTTGTAATAGGCAGATGTAACTTTGTGATTGGCATATGTGCCTTTATAGTTGTACAGGTGTATCATTCTAGTCCACAGATGTAGCTTTATAATACAGTCGTATTTTTGTAATAAGCAGATGTAACTTTGTGATTGGCATATGTGCCTTTATAGTTGTACAGGTGTATCATTCTAGTCCACAGATGTAGCTTTATAATACAGTCGTATTTTGTAATAGGCAGATGTAACTTTGTGATTGGCATATGTGCCTTTTTATTTGTACAGGTGTATCATTCTAGTCCACAGATGTAGCTTTATAATACAGTCGTATTTTTGTAATAAGCAGATGTAACTTTGTGATTGGCATATGTGCCTTTATAGTTGTACAGGTGTATCATTCTAGTCCACAGATGTAGCTTTATAATACAGTCGTATTTTTGTAATAAGCAGATGTAACTTTGTGATTGGCATATGTGCCTTTATAGTTGTACATGTGTATCATTCTAGTCCACAGATGTAGCTTTATAATACAGTCGTATTTTTGTAATAAGCAGATGTAACTTTGTGATTGGCATATGTGCCTTTATAGTTGTACAGGTGTATCATTCTAGTCCACAGATGTAGCTTTATAATACAGTCGTATTTTTGTAATAAGCAGATGTAACTTTGTGATTGGCATATGTGCCTTTATAGTTGTACAGGTGTATCATTCTAGTCCACAGGTGTAGCTTTATAATACAGTCGTATTTTTGTAATAAGCAGATGTAACTTTGTGATTGGCATATGTGCCTTTATAGTTGTACAGGTGTATCATTCTAGTCCACAGATGTAGCTTTATAATACAGTCGTATTTTGTAATAGGCAGATGTAACTTTGTGATTGGCATATGTGCCTTTATAGTTGTACAGGTGTATCATTCTAGTCCACAGATGTAGCTTTATAATACAGTCGTATTTTGTAATAGGCAGATGTAACTTTGTGATTGGCATATGTGCCTTTATAGTTGTACAGGTGTATCTTTCTAGTCCACAGATGTAGCTTTATAATACAGTCGTATTTTGTAATAGGCAGATGTAACTTTGTGATTGGCATATGTGCCTTTTTATTTGTACAGGTGTATCATTCTAGTCCACAGATGTAGCTTTATAATACAGTCGTATTTTTGTAATAAGCAGATGTAACTTTGTGATTCGTATATGTGCCTTTTTATTTGTCCAGGTGTATCACTCTAGTCCACAGATGTAGCTTTATAATACAGTCTTATTTTTGTAATAAGCAGATGTAACTTTGTGATTGGCATATGTGCCTTTATAGTTGTACAGGTGTATCATTCTAGTCCACAGATGTAGCTTTATAATACAGTCGTATTTTGTAATAGGCAGATGTAACTTTGTGATTCGTATATGTGCCTTTATAGTTGTACAGGTGTATCATTCTAGTCCACAGATGTAGCTTTATAATACAGTCGTATTTTGTAATAGGCAGATGTAACTTTGTGATTCGTATATGTGCCTTTTTATTTGTACAGGTGTATCACTCTAGTTCACAGTTGTAGCTTTATAATACAGTCGTATTTTTGTAATAAGCAGATGTAACTTTGTGATTCGTATATGTGCCTTTATAGTTGTACAGGTGTATCATTCTAGTCCACAGATGTAGCTTTATAATACAGTCGTATTTTGTAATAGGCAGATGTAACTTTGTGATTCGTATATGTGCCTTTATAGTTGTACAGGTGTATCATTCTAGTCCACAGATGTAGCTTTATAATACAGTCGTATTTTGTAATAGGCAGATGTAACTTTGTGATTCGTATATGTGCCTTTTTATTTGTACAGGTGTATCACTCTAGTTCACAGTTGTAGCTTTATAATACAGTCGTATTTTTGTAATAAGCAGATGTAATTTTGTGATTCGTATATGTGCCTTTATAGTTGTACAGGTGTATCATTCTAGTCCACAGATGTAGCTTTATAATACCGTCGTATTTTGTAATAGGCAGATGTAACTTTGTGATTCGTATATGTGCCTTTATAGTTGTACAGGTGTATCATTCTAGTCCACAGATGTAGCTTTATAATACAGTCGTATTTTGTAATAGGCAGATGTAACTTTGTGATTCGTATATGTGCCTTTTTATTTGTACAGGTGTATCACTCTAGTCCACAGATGTAGCTTTATAATACAGTCGTATTTTTGTAATAAGCAGATGTAACTTTGTGATTGGCATATGTGCCTTTATAGTTGTACAGGTGTATCATTCTAGTCCACAGATGTAGCTTTATAATACAGTCGTATTTTTGTAATAAGCAGATGTAACTTTGTGATTGGCATATGTGCCTTTATAGTTGTACATGTGTATCATTCTAGTCCACAGATGTAGCTTTATAATACAGTCGTATTTTTGTAATAAGCAGATGTAACTTTGTGATTGGCATATGTGCCTTTATAGTTGTACAGGTGTATCATTCTAGTCCACAGATGTAGCTTTATAATACAGTCGTATTTTTGTAATAAGCAGATGTAACTTTGTGATTGGCATATGTGCCTTTATAGTTGTACAGGTGTATCATTCTAGTCCACAGGTGTAGCTTTATAATACAGTCGTATTTTTGTAATAAGCAGATGTAACTTTGTGATTGGCATATGTGCCTTTATAGTTGTACAGGTGTATCATTCTAGTCCACAGATGTAGCTTTATAATACAGTCGTATTTTGTAATAGGCAGATGTAACTTTGTGATTGGCATATGTGCCTTTATAGTTGTACAGGTGTATCATTCTAGTCCACAGATGTAGCTTTATAATACAGTCGTATTTTGTAATAGGAAGATGTAACTTTGTGATTGGCATATGTGCCTTTATAGTTGTACAGGTGTATCATTCTAGTCCACAGATGTAGCTTTATAATACAGTCGTATTTTGTAATAGGCAGATGTAACTTTGTGATTGGCATATGTGCCTTTTTATTTGTACAGGTGTATCATTCTAGTCCACAGATGTAGCTTTATAATACAGTCGTATTTTTGTAATAAGCAGATGTAACTTTGTGATTGGCATATGTGCCTTTATAGTTGTACAGGTGTATCATTCTAGTCCACAGATGTAGCTTTATAATACAGTCGTATTTTTGTAATAAGCAGATGTAACTTTGTGATTGGCATATGTGCCTTTATAGTTGTACAGGTGTATCATTCTAGTCCACAGGTGTAGCTTTATAATACAGTCGTATTTTTGTAATAAGCATATGTAACTTTGTGATTGGCATATGTGCCCTTATAGTTGTACATGTGTATCATTCTAGTCCACAGATGTAGCTTTATAATACAGTCGTATTTTTGTAATAAGCAGATGTAACTTTGTGATTGGCATATGTGCCTTTATAGTTGTACAGGTGTATCATTCTAGTCCACAGATGTAGCTTTATAATACAGTCGTATTTTTGTAATAAGCAGATGTAACTTTGTGATTGGCATATGTGCCTTTATAGTTGTACAGGTGTATCATTCTAGTCCACAGATGTAGCTTTATAATACAGTCGTATTTTTGTAATAAGCAGATGTAACTTTGTGATTGGCATATGTGCCTTTATAGTTGTACATGTGTATCATTCTAGTCCACAGATGTAGCTTTATAATACAGTCGTATTTTTGTAATAAGCAGATGTAACTTTGTGATTGGCATATGTGCCTTTATAGTTGTACAGGTGTATCATTCTAGTCCACAGATGTAGCTATATAAAACAGTCGTATTTTGTAATAAGCAGATGTAACTTTGTGATTCGTATATGTGCCTTTTTATTTGTACAGGTGTATCATTCTAGTCCACAGATGTAGCTTTATAATACAGTCGTACTTTTGTAATAAGCATATGTAACTTTGTGATTCGTATATGTGTCTTTTTATTTGTACAGGTGTATCATTCTAGTCCACAGATGTAGCTTTATAATACAGTCGTATTTTTGTAATAAGCATATGTAACTTTGTGATTCGTATATGTGTCTTTTTATTTGTACAGGTGTATCATTCTAGTCCACAGATGTAGCTTTATAATACAGTCGTATTTTTGTAATAAGCATATGTAACTTTGTGATTCGTATATGTGTCTTTTTATTTGTACAGGTGTATCATTCTAGTCCACAGATGTAGCTTTATAATACAGTCGTATTTTTGTAATAAGCATATGTAACTTTGTGATTCGTATATGTGTCTTTTTATTTGTACAGGTGTATCATTCTAGTCCACAGATGTAGCTTTATAATACAGTCGTATTTTTGTAATAAGCATATGTAACTTTGTGATTCGTATATGTGTCTTTTTATTTGTACAGGTGTATCATTCTAGTCCACAGATGTAGCTTTATAATACAGTCGTATTTTTGTAATAAGCATATGTAACTTTGTGATTCGTATATGTGTCTTTTTATTTGTACAGGTGTATCATTCTAGTCCACAGATGTAGCTTTATAATACAGTCGTATTTTTGTAATAAGCATATGTAACTTTGTGATTCGTATATGTGTCTTTTTATTTGTACAGGTGTATCATTCTAGTCCACAGATGTAGCTTTATAATACAGTCGTATTTTTGTAATAAGCATATATAACTTTGTGATTCGTATATGTGTCTTTTTATTTGTACAGGTGTATCATTCTAGTCCACAGATGTAGCTTTATAATACAGTCGTATTTTTGTAATAAGCATATGTAACTTTGTGATTCGTATATGTGTCTTTTTATTTGTACAGGTGTATCATTCTAGTCCACAGATGTAGCTTTATAATACAGTCGTATTTTTGTAATAAGCATATGTAACTTTGTGATTCGTATATGTGTCTTTTTATTTGTACAGGTGTATCATTCTAGTCCACAGATGTAGCTTTATAATACAGTCGTATTTTTGTAATAAGCATATGTAACTTTGTGATTCGTATATGTGTCTTTTTATTTGTACAGGTGTATCATTCTAGTCCACAGATGTAGCTTTATAATACAGTCGTATTTTTGTAATAAGCATATGTAACTTTGTGATTCGTATATGTGTCTTTTTATTTGTACAGGTGTATCATTCTAGTCCACAGATGTAGCTTTATAATACAGTCGTATTTTTGTAATAAGCATATGTAACTTTGTGATTCGTATATGTGTCTTTTTATTTGTACAGGTGTATCATTCTAGTCCACAGATGTAGCTTTATAATACAGTCGTATTTTTGTAATAAGCATATGTAACTTTGTGATTCGTATATGTGTCTTTTTATTTGTACAGGTGTATCATTCTAGTCCACAGATGTAGCTTTATAATACAGTCGTATTTTTGTAATAAGCATATGTAACTTTGTGATTCGTATATGTGTCTTTTTATTTGTACAGGTGTATCATTCTAGTCCACAGATGTAGCTTTATAATACAGTCGTATTTTTGTAATAAGCATATGTAACTTTGTGATTCGTATATGTGTCTTTTTATTTGTACAGGTGTATCATTCTAGTCCACAGATGTAGCTTTATAATACAGTCGTATTTTTGTAATAAGCATATGTAACTTTGTGATTCGTATATGTGTCTTTTTATTTGTACAGGTGTATCATTCTAGTCCACAGATGTAGCTTTATAATACAGTCGTATTTTTGTAATAAGCATATGTAACTTTGTGATTCGTATATGTGTCTTTTTATTTGTACAGGTGTATCATTCTAGTCCACAGATGTAGCTTTATAATACAGTCGTATTTTTGTAATAAGCATATGTAACTTTGTGATTCGTATATGTGTCTTTTTATTTGTACAGGTGTATCATTCTAGTCCACAGATGTAGCTTTATAATACAGTCGTATTTTTGTAATAAGCATATGTAACTTTGTGATTCGTATATGTGTCTTTTTATTTGTACAGGTGTATCATTCTAGTCCACAGATGTAGCTTTATAATACAGTCGTACTTTTGTAATAAGCATATGTAACTTTGTGATTCGTATATGTGTCTTTTTATTTGTACAGGTGTATCATTCTAGTCCACAGATGTAGCTTTATAATACAGTCGTATTTTTGTAATAAGCATATGTAACTTTGTGATTCGTATATGTGTCTTTTTATTTGTACAGGTGTATCATTCTAGTCCACAGATGTAGCTTTATAATACAGTCGTATTTTTCTAATAAGCATATGTAACTTTGTGATTCGTATATGTGTCTTTTTATTTGTACAGGTGTATCATTCTAGTCCACAGATGTAGCTTTATAATACAGTCGTATTTTTGTAATAAGCATATGTAACTTTGTGATTCGTATATGTGTCTTTTTATTTGTACAGGTGTATCATTCTAGTCCACAGATGTAGCTTTATAATACAGTCGTATTTTTGTAATAAGCATATGTAACTTTGTGATTCGTATATGTGTCTTTTTATTTGTACAGGTGTATCATTCTAGTCCACAGATGTAGCTTTATAATACAGTCGTATTTTTGTAATAAGCATATGTAACTTTGTGATTCGTATATGTGTCTTTTTATTTGTACAGGTGTATCATTCTAGTCCACAGATGTAGCTTTATAATACAGTCGTATTTTTGTAATAAGCATATGTAACTTTGTGATTCGTATATGTGTCTTTTTATTTGTACAGGTGTATCATTCTAGTCCACAGATGTAGCTTTATAATACAGTCGTATTTTTGTAATAAGCAGATGTAACTTTGTGATTCGTATATGTGTCTTTTTATTTGTACAGGTGTATCATTCTAGTCCACAGATGTAGCTTTATAATACAGTCGTATTTTTGTAATAAGCAGATGTAACTTTGTGATTCGTATATGTGCCTTTATAGTTGTACAGGTGTATCATTCTAGTCCACAGGTGTAGCTTTATAATACAGTCGTATTTTTGTAATAAGCAGATGTAACTTTGTGATTGGCATATGTGCCTTTATAGTTGTACAGGTGTATCATTCTAGTCCACAGATGTAGCTTTATAATACAGTCGTATTTTGTAATAGGCAGATGTAACTTTGTGATTGGCATATGTGCCTTTATAGTTGTACAGGTGTATCATTCTAGTCCACAGATGTAGCTTTATAATACAGTCGTATTTTGTAATAGGAAGATGTAACTTTGTGATTGGCATATGTGCCTTTATAGTTGTACAGGTGTATCATTCTAGTCCACAGATGTAGCTTTATAATACAGTCGTATTTTGTAATAGGCAGATGTAACTTTGTGATTGGCATATGTGCCTTTTTATTTGTACAGGTGTATCATTCTAGTCCACAGATGTAGCTTTATAATACAGTCGTATTTTTGTAATAAGCAGATGTAACTTTGTGATTGGCATATGTGCCTTTATAGTTGTACAGGTGTATCATTCTAGTCCACAGATGTAGCTTTATAATACAGTCGTATTTTTGTAATAAGCAGATGTAACTTTGTGATTGGCATATGTGCCTTTATAGTTGTACAGGTGTATCATTCTAGTCCACAGGTGTAGCTTTATAATACAGTCGTATTTTTGTAATAAGCAGATGTAACTTTGTGATTGGCATATGTGCCCTTATAGTTGTACATGTGTATCATTCTAGTCCACAGATGTAGCTTTATAATACAGTCGTATTTTTGTAATAAGCAGATGTAACTTTGTGATTGGCATATGTGCCTTTATAGTTGTACAGGTGTATCATTCTAGTCCACAGATGTAGCTTTATAATACAGTCGTATTTTTGTAATAAGCAGATGTAACTTTGTGATTGGCATATGTGCCTTTATAGTTGTACAGGTGTATCATTCTAGTCCACAGATGTAGCTTTATAATACAGTCGTATTTTTGTAATAAGCAGATGTAACTTTGTGATTGGCATATGTGCCTTTATAGTTGTACAGGTGTATCATTCTAGTCCACAGATGTAGCTTTATAATACAGTCGTATTTTTGTAATAAGCAGATGTAACTTTGTGATTCGCATATGTGCCTTTATAGTTGTACAGGTGTATCATTCTAGTCCACAGATGTAGCTTTATAATACAGTCGTATTTTTGTAATAAGCATATGTAACTTTGTGATTCGTATATGTGTCTTTTTATTTGTACAGGTGTATCATTCTAGTCCACAGATGTAGCTTTATAATACAGTCGTATTTTTGTAATAAGCATATGTAACTTTGTGATTCGTATATGTGTCTTTTTATTTGTACAGGTGTATCATTCTAGTCCACAGATGTAGCTTTATAATACAGTCGTATTTTTGTAATAAGCATATGTAACTTTGTGATTCGTATATGTGTCTTTTTATTTGTACAGGTGTATCATTCTAGTCCACAGATGTAGCTTTATAATACAGTCGTATTTTTGTAATAAGCATATGTAACTTTGTGATTCGTATATGTGTCTTTTTATTTGTACAGGTGTATCATTCTAGTCCACAGATGTAGCTTTATAATACAGTCGTATTTTTGTAATAAGCATATGTAACTTTGTGATTCGTATATGTGTCTTTTTATTTGTACAGGTGTATCATTCTAGTCCACAGATGTAGCTTTATAATACAGTCGTATTTTTGTAATAAGCATATGTAACTTTGTGATTCGTATATGTGTCTTTTTATTTGTACAGGTGTATCATTCTAGTCCACAGATGTAGCTTTATAATACAGTCGTATTTTTGTAATAAGCATATGTAACTTTGTGATTCGTATATGTGTCTTTTTATTTGTACAGGTGTATCATTCTAGTCCACAGATGTAGCTTTATAATACAGTCGTATTTTTGTAATAAGCATATGTAACTTTGTGATTCGTATATGTGTCTTTTTATTTGTACAGGTGTATCATTCTAGTCCACAGATGTAGCTTTATAATTACAGTCGTATTTTTGTAATAAGCATATATAACTTTGTGATTCGTAATATGTGTCTTTTTATTTGTACAGGTGTATC
>JBAIZL010000292.1:35000-38716 GCA_036971475.1 Prosapia bicincta | reverse complement strand
AATTGAAAAAGTAACTAAAATAAAATTCGTCTTGGTTGACCTAAGTAGGAATTGAAAAAGTAACTAAAATAAAATTCGTCTTGGTTGACCTAAGTAGGAATTGAAAAAGTAACTAAAATAAAATTCGTCTTTGTTGACCTAAGTAGGAATTGAAAAAGTAACTAAAATAAAATTCGTCTTGGTTGACCTAAGTAGGAATTGAAAAAGTAACTAAAATAAAATTCGTCTTTGTTGACCTAAGTAGGAATTGAAAAAGTAACTAAAATAAAATTCGTCTTTGTTGACCTAAGTAGGAATTGAAAAAGTAACTAAAATAAAATTCGTCTTTGTTGACCTAAGTAGGAATTGAAAAGTAACTAAAACAAAATTCGTCTTTGTTGACCTAAGTAGGAATTGAAAAAGTAACTAAAACTAAAATTCGTCTTTGTTGACCTAAGTAGGAATTGAAAAAGTAACTAAAACAAAATTCGTCTTTGTTGACCTAAGTAGGAATTGAAAAAGTAACTAAAACAAAATTCGTCTTTGTTGACCTAAGTAGGAATTGAAAAAGTAACTAAAACAAAATTCGTCTTTGTTGACCTAAGTAGGAATTGAAAAAGTAACTAAAACAAAATTCGTCTTTGTTGACCTAAGTAGGAATTGAAAAAGTAACTAAAACAAAATTCGTCTTTGTTGACCTAAGTAGGAATTGAAAAAGTAACTAAAACAAAATTCGTCTTTGTTGACCTAAGTAGGAATTGAAAAAGTAACTAAAACAAAATTCGTCTTTGTTGACCTAAGTAGGAATTGAAAAAGTAACTAAAACAAAATTCGTCTTTGTTGACCTAAGTAGGAATTGAAAAAGTAACTAAAACAAAATTCGTCTTTGTTGACCTAAGTAGGAATTGAAAAGTAACTAAAACAAAATTCGTCTTTGTTGACCTAAATAGGAATTGAAAAAGTAACTAAAATAAAATTCGTCTTGGTTGACCTAAGTAGGAATTGAAAAAGTAACTAAAATAAAATTCGTCTTGGTTGACCTAAGTAGGAATTGAAAAAGTAACTAAAATAAAATTCGTCTTTGTTGACCTAAGTAGGAATTGAAAAAGTAACTAAAATAAAATTCGTCTTGGTTGACCTAAGTAGGAATTGAAAAAGTAACTAAAATAAAATTCGTCTTGGTTGACCTAAGTAGGAATTGAAAAAGTAACTAAAATAAAATTCGTCTTTGTTGACCTAAGTAGGAATTGAAAAAGTAACTAAAATAAAATTCGTCTTGGTTGACCTAAGTAGGAATTGAAAAAGTAACTAAAATAAAATTCGTCTTTGTTGACCTAAGTAGGAATTGAAAAAGTAACTAAAATAAAATTCGTCTTGGTTGACCTAAGTAGGAATTGAAAAAGTAACTAAAATAAAATTCGTCTTGGTTGACCTAAGTAGGAATTGAAAAAGTAACTAAAATAAAATTCGTCTTGGTTGACCTAAGTAGGAATTGAAAAAGTAACTAAAATAAAATTCGTCTTGGTTGACCTAAGTAGGAATTGAAAAAGTAACTAAAATAAAATTCGTCTTTGTTGACCTAAGTAGGAATTGAAAAAGTAACTAAAATAAAATTCGTCTTGGTTGACCTAAGTAGGAATTGAAAAAGTAACTAAAATAAAATTCGTCTTGGTTGACCTAAGTAGGAAATGAAAAAGTAACTAAAATAAAATTCGTCTTTGTTGACCTAAGTAGGAATTGAAAAAGTAACTAAAATAAAATTCGTCTTGGTTGACCTAAGTAGGAATTGAAAAAGTAACTAAAATAAAATTCGTCTTGGTTGACCTAAGTAGGAATTGAAAAAGTAACTAAAATAAAATTCGTCTTGGTTGACCTAAGTAGGAATTGAAAAAGTAACTAAAATAAAATTCGTCTTGGTTGACCTAAGTAGGAATTGAAAAAGTAACTAAAATAAAATTCGTCTTGGTTGACCTAAGTAGGAATTGAAAAAGTAACTAAAATAAAATTCGTCTTGGTTGACCTAAGTAGGAATTGAAAAAGTAACTAAAACAAAATTCGTCTTTGTTGACCTAAGTAGGAATTGAAAAAGTAACTAAAACAAAATTCGTCTTTGTTGACCTAAGTAGGAATTGAAAAAGTAACTAAAACAAAATTCGTCTTTGTTGACCTAAGTAGGAATTGAAAAAGTAACTAAAACAAAATTCGTCTTTGTTGACCTAAGTAGGAATTGAATTTAAAACATTTTTGTTTATATTACTTGTTTTAAATTGAATATTTTAAGCAATAAATTTTAGGTTACAAATTACAAAATAATTTTATTATTTTTCCCCGCATAACGCCTTTGTAATGCTATCCGTAACTGGAACTCATAGCCTTTAACAGCTCCCTCATCCTTATTTACTTGTGAAGTGGCAATAATGTGACCACTATGAAACCACCTCTAAGCAACCACCTCTAAGCTGTGGTGGTCCCTACAATGTACACAGGTGCAAAGTTTATTTTTACCTCAAATAAATACAAACTGACCTCAGCCTAGTTTGTAAATTATTCTATTCTAGAATGTAATAGGACCCTCTGATGAAGACGACATGGTCATCGAAAAAAGGGTTTAATCATAGTTAACTTGCAATATTAGTTATATCTTATTACTTTTGTAGTATTGGTATTTTGGCAATATTTCTATTTTAATACATTGCACCACTGCATCTATATAGGGGTCAGAGATGGTCTCACAGCAAATTTTAAGATCATACATGAGATGGATGATAATGATAAACTGGAAGCTGCTTTGATTGAAACATGGAAAAACAAACAATATTTTAATATTGTCAGTCTTTATAATCCCCCAGGAAACACTCGCATAATTATTGGAAATTTTAACATTCCGTCACCGAGATGGGGCTACACACATTTATCACCAGTTGAAAGGATAACCCAACTGCAAAAAAGGATAAAAATTAACTCCTATCCGGTTAATCCGACTGAAGACTCAAATTACCCCTAATGGCGTACTATGAGAGGTTGGCTTTAAAACACGGAATAGTCTTAGAGAAGCCAGCCTCTCTTACAGATTGTCATGAGATTTTCCACAATCTATCAAAAGCTAATAGCAGTTTGAAGAATCGTAGTCACCCGAAATCAGCATCCCTGTACATAGAACTGAAGCAAGCAGCCCTTTATACAATCAACAAAGAGTACCCACAACCAGAATGGTTACATAAATACACGGATGGGTCATCAATACCGGAAACAGGCGCAACCGGTGCTGTAGTAGTTTTGAGGGATACCTAGCAGTGGAAGCCCTCCCCCCCAATCAACTATGATGCAGAAGTAGCATCCGTACAAGCAGCAAAAGACGTACTAAACAAAATACCCCCTACACAGGTAGTTTTCTTCGTCGATTCACAAGCGGCCATTCGAAACCTATCGCGGAATACGGATACATACTGCAAAAAACAATGTAAACAAGAAACGACCTGGAACACCTGGCACAAAAAGGTTGGTATATAACTTTACAATGACTCCCTAGCCATGTTAGCATCTATGGAAACGAGAGGGCAGACATTCTGGCCAAAAACGCACATCCATGGCAAAACCCATTTGTATGCCTTCGTTGCAAAGTACGAAAGTCTTCATCAACGCAACTATCGACCAGGCCGGCAATCTGCACCTCACACAGCAATCAGCAGGAAGAAAATGGGAAAACCTTGTCACCACAAGGCCCACCTACCACAGAC
>JBAIZL010000292.1:2500-30000 GCA_036971475.1 Prosapia bicincta | reverse complement strand
AATGCCTGATATGAAATTAAATTTTTACAAAAATAATGAACTTTATTTATTTTTTTGATTAATTTTAAAAAGTTTTAAAATTAAAATCTACAATTGTGTTAAAATAGCCGGTTAGAAATAACTAGACGGAAAATGTCTTGAAACGTTTATAGATTCAATAGTAAACAATATAAAGAATTATATCAAATTATTCAAATAAAAATAAAACACTTATTTCGGAAGACCAATTGTTGAAATGAAGAGCTAATTTGAATCAAATTAAATCACTTAAGTCGGGAGACAATTTGTTAAAATAAGGAACATCATTAAATCAAAATAAAACTTATTTCGGTTAAAAAAGTGTTGAAATAATGATCTAAATTGAATCAAATGAACATACTTTGGGAGATAAATAGCTGAAATAAAAAACTACATTTAGTCAAAAGAAAACTTATTTCAGATGCAAATTTTTGAAATTAAAAGCTAGATAGAATCAAAATAAAACACTTATATCAGGAAACAAATTTCTGAATCAAAGAACAACAATTCAAAGGACAATTTAAAAAAAATTATTTCGGAAAAAGTTATTGAAATAAGGAACACCGACAAAATAAAACTTATTTCGGTTAAAAAAGTGTTGAAATAATGATCTAAATTGAATCAAATGAACATACTTTGGGAGATAAATAGCTGAAATAAAAAACTACATTTAGTCAAAAGAAAACTTATTTCAGATGCAAATTTTTGAAATTAAAAGCTAGATAGAATCAAAATAAAACACTTATATCGGGAAACAAATTTCTGAATCAAAGAACAACAATTCAAAGGACAATTTAAAAAAAATTATTTCGGAAAAAGTTATTGAAATAAGGAACACCGACAAAATAAAACTTATTTCGGTTAAAAAAGTGTTGAAATAATGATCTAAATTGAATCAAATGAACATACTTTGGGAGATAAATAGCTGAAATAAAAAACTACATTTAGTCAAAAGAAAACTTATTTCAGATGCAAATTTTTGAAATTAAAAGCTAGATAGAATCAAAATAAAACACTTATATCAGGAAACAAATTTCTGAATCAAAGAACAACAATTCAAAGGACAATTTAAAAAAAATTATTTCGGAAAAAGTTATTGAAATAAGGAACACCGACAAAATAAAACTTATTTCGGTTAAAAAAGTGTTGAAATAATGATCTAAATTGAATCAAATGAACATACTTTGGGAGATAAATAGCTGAAATAAAAAACTACATTTAGTCAAAAGAAAACTTATTTCAGATGCAAATTTTTGAAATTAAAAGCTAGATAGAATCAAAATAAAACACTTATATCAGGAAACAAATTTCTGAATCAAAGAACAACAATTCAAAGGACAATTTAAAAAAAATTATTTCGGAAAAAGTTATTGAAATAAGGAACACCGACAAAATAAAACTTATTTCGGTTAAAAAAGTGTTGAAATAATGATCTAAATTGAATCAAATGAACATACTTTGGGAGATAAATAGCTGAAATAAAAAACTACATTTAGTCAAAAGTAAACTTATTTCAGATGCAAATTTTTGAAATTAAAAGCTAGATAGAATCAAAATAAAACACTTATATCAGGAAACAAATTTCTGAATCAAAGAACAACAATTCAAAGGACAATTTAAAAAAAATTATTTCGGAAAAAGTTATTGAAATAAGGAACACCGACAAAATAAAACTTATTTCGGTTAAAAAAGTGTTGAAATAATGATCTAAATTGAATCAAATGAACATACTTTGGGAGATAAATAGCTGAAATAAAAAACTACATTTAGTCAAAAGAAAACTTATTTCAGATGCAAATTTTTGAAATTAAAAGCTAGATAGAATCAAAATAAAACACTTATATCGGGAAACAAATTTCTGAATCAAAGAACAACAATTCAAAGGACAATTTAAAAAAAATTATTTCGGAAAAAGTTATTGAAATAAGGAACACCGACAAAATAAAACTTATTTCGGTTAAAAAAGTGTTGAAATAATGATCTAAATTGAATCAAATGAACATACTTTGGGAGATAAATAGCTGAAATAAAAAACTACATTTAGTCAAAAGAAAACTTATTTCAGATGCAAATTTTTGAAATTAAAAGCTAGATAGAATCAAAATAAAACACTTATATCAGGAAACAAATTTCTGAATCAAAGAACAACAATTCAAAGGACAATTTAAAAAAAATTATTTCGGAAAAAGTTATTGAAATAAGGAACACCGACAAAATAAAACTTATTTCGGTTAAAAAAGTGTTGAAATAATGATCTAAATTGAATCAAATGAACATACTTTGGGAGATAAATAGCTGAAATAAAAAACTACATTTAGTCAAAAGAAAACTTATTTCAGATGCAAATTTTTGAAATTAAAAGCTAGATAGAATCAAAATAAAACACTTATATCAGGAAACAAATTTCTGAATCAAAGAACAACAATTCAAAGGACAATTTAAAAAAAATTATTTCGGAAAAAGTTATTGAAATAAGGAACACCGACAAAATAAAACTTATTTCGGTTAAAAAAGTGTTGAAATAATGATCTAAATTGAATCAAATGAACATACTTTGGGAGATAAATAGCTGAAATAAAAAACTACATTTAGTCAAAAGAAAACTTATTTCAGATGCAAATTTTTGAAATTAAAAGCTAGATAGAATCAAAATAAAACACTTATATCAGGAAACAAATTTCTGAATCAAAGAACAACAATTCAAAGGACAATTTAAAAAAAATTATTTCGGAAAAAGTTATTGAAATAAGGAACACCGACAAAATAAAACTTATTTCGGGAGACAAATTGTTAAAATAAGGAACATCATTAAATCAAAATAAAACTTATTTCGGTTAAAAAAGTGTTGAAATAATGATCTAAATTGAATCAAATGAACATACTTTGGGAGATAAATAGCTGAAATAAAAAACTACATTTAGTCAAAAGAAAACTTATTTCAGATGCAAATTTTTGAAATTAAAAGCTAGATAGAATCAAAATAAAACACTTATATCAGGAAACAAATTTCTGAATCAAAGAACAACAATTCAAAGGACAATTTAAAAAAAATTATTTCGGAAAAAGTTATTGAAATAAGGAACACCGACAAAATAAAACTTATTTCGGGAGACAAATTGTTAAAATAAGGAACATCATTAAATCAAAATAAAACTTATTTCGGTTAAAAAAGTGTTGAAATAATGATCTAAATTGAATCAAATGAACATACTTTGGGAGATAAATAGCTGAAATAAAAAACTACATTTAGTCAAAAGAAAACTTATTTCAGATGCAAATTTTTGAAATTAAAAGCTAGATAGAATCAAAATAAAACACTTATATCAGGAAACAAATTTCTGAATCAAAGAACAACAATTCAAAGGACAATTTAAAAAAAATTATTTCGGAAAAAGTTATTGAAATAAGGAACACCGACAAAATAAAACTTATTTCGGTTAAAAAAGTGTTGAAATAATGATCTAAATTGAATCAAATGAACATACTTTGGGAGATAAATAGCTGAAATAAAAAACTACATTTAGTCAAAAGAAAACTTATTTCAGATGCAAATTTTTGAAATTAAAAGCTAGATAGAATCAAAATAAAACACTTATATCAGGAAACAAATTTCTGAATCAAAGAACAACAATTCAAAGGACAATTTAAAAAAAATTATTTCGGAAAAAGTTATTGAAATAAGGAACACCGACAAAATAAAACTTATTTCGGGAGACAAATTGTTGAAGCAAAGACCTACATTGAGTCAAAAAGAACTTACTTCGGGAGATAAATTATTGAAGAAAAGAACTAGGCCTACATTGAGTCAAAAAGAACTTACTTCGGGAGATAAATTATTGAAGAAAAGAACTAGGCCTACATTGAGTCAAAAAGAACTTACTTCGGGAGATAAATTATTGAAGAAAAGAACTAGGCCTACATTGAGTCAAAAAGAACTTACTTCGGGAGATAAATTATTGAAGAAAAGAACTAGGCCTACATTGAGTCAAAAAAATAATTTATTTTGGGAAACAAATTACTAAAATAAAGATATAAATTTAACTGAAAAAAAATACTTATTTCGGAAGACAAATTTTATTTTCTGTTAAACTATTGTTACGTATGGTGAGACTACTATAATTTCGTATTATTTCCCTAAAGGGGTTTCCTATAAATAATATATGACTTTCCAATCGCTTGTGTATGTCTATGTAAACATGAGTAAAAGCCTTAGCATGGATTGAAATTTGGTTTATTCTCTACACAGAGGTAATTCGGCTAAAACGTCGCTTTATTGCTGCACTAAAAGCTAACACTGCCCGAGCAGCGATGTAATGTCCTCAACGTGTCATTTCATCCAGCAGCCATTAATTTAACGCCTGTCTTATTTCCGCTGCATAAGTAAATGGCCGAAAGTACTAGGACTGGAACAAGCATAACTAATACACACTGGTACGTCGATTTATCATAACATTTAATCTTAGCATGCTTTCGGGAACCGCATTTCCCCCAACAGCGATAAATCTACACCAGGGCGGAGCCAGGGGCCACAAGGGGCACGTGCCCCCAAAAAGTATTAAACTGTAGTTACAGTTTTCACAAATCAAGATTAATTTATTTACATTACATTATTTTTTTCTTTGAGTAAACGTTAAATTTGTTCTTTGAGTAAAAGTTATTGATTGTTGGGGAATATATTACTAAAAAGCTCATTTTACTAAATGTATTTTGTATCTTAGTGTGTTTCAACAAAACTGCCTCCTGACGACCCAACAGTTGTGTAATATCAAGTCCCAGGATAGCATAAAATATGGGTTCTAGACATAAATATGTTCAACATTTCAGCAGGAGATCCTCCACCGACCACTGGGTCTTGTTTCCCCCCCCAATACATCCCCCTGGTTACACCCCCGATTTACACTAAGTCAAACATAGTTCAAGCTCAACGTAAAGATATTGGTAACGTAAAAAACCCATAATATCTTATCTATATACCTAACGTGAAAAAAACTACATACTCGATGTAATAGTTTGATACAACAAACAAATTTGATAAAATGGGATATCAGTAAAAACATTGAATATTTCAAAATATGTAATTCATAATTACCATTTTGAGATACTTAATGCATAAAAACGTTAAAAGTTAGAAATATATTAAATATTCTAACACATTAAAAGCCTAAACAATATAGGATAGGCCTACATACATAAAAATTAGAAGTTAAAAATATATATTAATCAAACTAATATATTAAAATACCTAAGCATTTCCTATAACACATTAAAAGTTCAAAATATGTAATAATAACCTATATATATATATATATATATATATATATATATATATATGATGAAATGTTACTATCTGGAGTACATCCGTTCATTCTGCAGTCCATAAATTCGCAGTTCCGACGTTTCGCTAGAATCTCATCCAGCATTGACGAGGTGAACCCAACAACAGTAGACTCGCTTTTCTACTGTTGTTGGGTTCACCTCGTCAATGCTGGATGAGATTCTAGCGAAACGTCGGAACTGCGAATTTATGGACTGCAGAATGAACGGATGTACTCCAGATAGTAACATTTCATCATATTTTTCCATCCGTGAAGGAATACGTATTAGCATATATATATATATATATATATATATATATATATATATATATATATATATATAAATATATATATATATAAATTACCCTAACATAATACACAACATTAACATCATATATGAAACATTATTAGAAGTTCAAAAAATACTTTAATTTAACTAATATATTAAAGTTTCTAAACATTATCTATAAAACGCTACAAGTTCATATTATATATGAAACATTATTAGAAGTTCAAAAAATATACATTAATTTAACTAATATATTAGGATTTCTAAGCATTATCTATAAAACGTTACAAGTTCAAATTATATATTAATTAACTTAGTATAGTAAAACCCTAAGCATTATACATAAAACATTAAATGTTTAACAGATATAATAATTAACCTAACATAATAAAATACCTACCCCTATACATAAAATATTAAGAAGTTCAAAACCCGAATTAAATAATCCAACACACTAGAAAACATAAACATGATACATAAAACATTTAAACTTTTAAAACATATATATTTTAATTTAATAACTTAAAAAATACCTAAACAAAATACATAAAATTTAAGAATTTCGAAATATATTTTAATCAAATTAACATGTTAAAATATTTAAAGATTATCTATAAAACGTTAAAAGTTCAAAATATATCTTAATTGACGTATTATAATAAAATACCCAATAATATACAGAAATACTAATAATTCAGGACAATTTTCGTAAACAATTACACTTCTAAAAGTAAAGTTTTACATACAAAACCCTATAGCAGACTAAATAACAGAACTCTTACAAATGCTTAAATTGCTACAAGCTCGTCTAAAGTCTATCTGATAGTATTATATCTGTTTTGACACTAAACTATCGGCGGTAAAACCGGCTATAGAGTTTTTGATTTGTCCTTTTTTCATTTGTTTAAACTATGGTTAAAATTTTGCAATATGAGAAATCATGTACCAGTGTATTTTTATACATACTACAAGATTTAAAAAAAGAAACATTTGTTTGTGATCTAACTTCAAAGAAAAAGTTAAATATTAACAATAAATATTATATATATATATATAATACAACTCTAAATATATTTATGTGTAGTTATTTTAGATTTTAACGTTGAAAGCTGAATGTAAGATTTTATATTTCTATTGTTTATTCATTTTAATGAGTTAGTACTAACTTTAAGACTTTTAATGTCTTGTATTTTATTTTTTTAATCTACAAAATTTGTTTATATTTACTTTTAAAGCAATATATCACTATAGTAATAAATTTAATTAAATGTAATGAAATATTCAAACACGACATAGGTATGTTGAAACGCTATCTATGTCGTCATCTCGTGTCCCGTATCATGAAACAAAACAATGTTAAGCACTGAAACGAAAGACGCGGGAATGTAACATTCTCGATAAGGCTACGGGACTGGGTAGTGAATATTGCAGACATTGTCTCAGCACATGTTAAACAATATTATATATCACTAAGATATGGAACGGAGCTATGGGGTGGGCTGTAGCCTCGGTTATAAAGAAAATCACAGCTGAAATTGAAAAAAAAATAGTTTTTAGGGAAATACAATATAATTTTATTACGTTATTACTTAAAACGTAAAATCCATTTATTTCATGTATACCCCCAAATATAGTAAGCTAGTTAGATAGCACGTTAAATGTATGTACAGTAACACTTCTTTGTAAAATTTGCTCTCATTCCAAGTAACCTTCATTTTTCCAATTTTATTTAAAACACTTTTTGAAATTTATCCAAACTTTTTGTTTGCGGTTAAACTACAATTCCATCTTTTATAACTTTTGTTTTTATTGTAGTTATTATAAAAATTAGAACAGGGTTTTTTATCTGTTACAAAATATCTTTGTATCCTGTAATATCTTTATCTAATGCGAACATTCCGTCTGAAAATGTTTTTTTGTTAGATTTTATCTTTCTCAATATCTCAAAAATATATCACTATTATTATCTAATTGTTGTGAATAAGGAGAAAATGAAAATCCTCAAATCATAGGTTGTGTTTAATAATTATAGAAGAAATCATTGTGTCATTTCAGACGTCCTTAAGTAAATAAGCTCACTACGATGAATATTAAATGAGTTCAGTCAAAATATCACTACACACTAGTTTATTAATACATACAGAATAGTTTCGACAACGATGTAGCTATCGTCAGTAAATGCCTACTATTTTATCAGTGAGTAGGGCAAGGTCGAACTTCGACTACGGGCGCTGAAAGTTTAGGGGTGCTGAAGAGTTTCCATAATTGTTGGATATTTCTCCAAAAGATATTTTACAATAAAAAAATTAAGCGAAAGTATATATGCAATAGAGGTATAAGTGCTCCGAATTTTTGTTTTCTCAAAATATTATAAAATGAATAATATATTGAATTTGAGTGCAATCATAAAACGTTTGTTCAGTTAGAAAACAAAAAAAAATGTAGCCTTTCCGATAGACTCACAACCCACCATAGTTGCTTTATCACAAAACTCACCTACGATAGCAATCTCACATTAGAAATACGAGAGATACTGAATAAATTAATTACAAACGGCTTGAACATCAAACTACAATGGGTCCCTGGACATGTGGATGTGACCGGGAACGAAAGAGCCGATTTCCTAGCCAAAATGGGAACTACACTGTTACAACCGAAACTGAAAATGCCACTGTCAGCTGCCGAGGCTCTCATTGATTTGTCAGTAAAACACAAAATTAAAGCTGTGTACCAAGAGGCTGCCACCGGAAAAACCTTGGAGAAACTATCAAAATCCGTACCGGACTACTATCCTGACCGCTTCGTAGCTGTTCCAGCGTTCCGCACCCTCACCGGACATGACCTCCTGCTTGCTCACCTCCACCGTATAGGTATCCTGGACAGCCCCGAGTGCCCTCTGTGCTCCTTCAATATTTTTGATGCAGGCCATCTCCAAGCATGCCCTGCACTGGAACATGTCAGACAACAGGTGAAAGGGCTCAAACCTGAGGAAGAACTCTCCGTGATTTACTGGTCAGTGAGTCACCAAATGGCAGAAATGAAAAGAGTGGGCGTTGACTAGTAAGTATAAAACGTTTGTTTATAAGTTATCTAGAAAATTGCGGTTTTTACACGTTTTTGTGTTTTTAGACATTTTGAACTCTTGTGAAAAACACTTGTTTAAATATGAACTCCGCGTATACTTTTGTTTTCATGGGTGAGTGTAAAACAGCCCATGTCTACTTACTCTCAGGCGTGAGGGAAAACAAATTTTCATTTGTTGGTTTTATAACAAAAGTTTAATCATGTCTAATAACTTGTCTGTACTGTTGTTTTCCAACTAAATATACTATTTTTAAAATTAAATTTGAAACTAAGCATTTAGTAAAATCTTAGCTGTTGGATCTACTTTTCAATAATGGTTAACCCATTACAATCACTTTACTCTTACAAAGTCGCCGAAAGAAATCTTACCCGACCAATTGCTAAAGCTTAAGTCAGGTGCTGGCTAGGAAAGCTAATCTGTAGAAGCAATGATCGGTAATAAAACCAAGGATTAAACCAAGGAATACAATTAATAAGCAAGCAACACACTCGTAGTGTGCAGCAAAACAATAACATATATACTAATAACAACCATACACGAAACTCACAAATTTATTAACTCAGACGGGTTTCAATGGGAAAGTATCATCATCAATGACTGTTGCTACTACAAACTCTACTAACAGTAGTTGTCAGAGTTTAATCATTGAATCGCGTCTGAGTTGATAATGATTAATTTGTGGGTTTTGTGTACATCTTTTATTTGTATTAACAAAATCTCTCAAGTTAAGTTCAAATAATAATTGTATAAACAAATATGATTAAAAAAGAAGTATAGCATTTTAATCTAAAAACTAACATAGGAATAAAGTGTATATGGTTCAGCTTACGCAGGGGATAAACTTAGATCTTAGGGAAGCCCTTTTGCATTTCTCAAGTGCGCGCATTGCTTTGCGCATGTCAGTTTTCCATATTTTGTAACCTATACTCTTTATTGGCAAATCTTCTTTTAAAGTGAAAGTTCGTAAAAATAGTTTGTTTTACAGTGTAAATAGTAGACTATATATTTTTTAAATTTAATTTTATGACGTCGGTGTACCCAATATAGTCGTAATAGTAAGGTGTTATTTGGAAATGGTTGAGTTTTTATACTCTGTTAATTGTAATTTAGGGGAGCTATTTTGAGTTCAGTGTGAGAACTATTTTACTTAGTAGTTAAGAAAGAACTTTGACTAAAATGTCTTTTGTAACAATGGCTCTGACCTTTTTGAGTAAATGTTGTCACAATGGTTTGATCAAAATATTTCTCGACATTTAGAATATGTAAATAGAGTTGAGAAAGAGAGCATGTTTAAAGCGGTTTTGACTATTTTAATTGTAAACCATTCACAAGATACTCTGAATTTCGTAAACACACAGAGAAAACACATGACATTACAGTAGAAACTGAGGAACGTGGTTTTAAAAGTGAAAGTTATTTTACGTAATGGAAAAGGGGGAATCACAAACTAATGTAAAAATACTTTTGTTTATAAAACCTCTGTCCTCCACACACTCTAATATATTACGACTATGTTAGGGGACTCAGTTGTCAAAAGATAAAGTATTTTCACTGTAAAACAAACAATGTTTACGTATTAGCACTTTTAAAAAACTGTAGGCTACTTCAAAAATATATAAAAAAAGGCTTGCGCTAGACGAAGTGCGCATTGGAGATATACGAAATGATTTCCTTAAGATCGTGTGGGGAGTAACTATTTCTTAAACGAGCCATAACTTTAGCTAAAGAACTAAGATAACAATGGTTGCAAAGTTTTAAAACAACTGAAAATGAATCAAAGAACTTAGAATAAAACAATACTAAACCAGTCAGGCAATACGATAAAAAACATTATTGTAAAATTGGAATCTTTATAACTAAGACAATATCACTTTTCGACGATAAAATTAATAAACTTGCAAATATTCTGCCAAACCTATAGGTTGGGCGGAAACGTTAACATCTTGTGCTTACTAGCTACGACTAAAACCCCTGATACTGAAAGGTAAACGTCAAAATAGTGAACTCAACATTGTTAAATTGCTTAATCGGCTAGTTATTAGTTGAAAAGTAAAGTCCTGATTTTATCAGATGACATCAGGTTTCTTGAAAGACGCCAAAAAAGTGGTGTTTACCCTAAGATTATGAAGATAAAGTTGTCTACGGAAGTAAGCAAATAACAGATAAGATAAAGAGTTATTGGCTCAAGATGGAAATCAGACGCCTGTATTCTAAACAGTTTGATTTGGAACTACAAGCATTTGAACTTCACTTAAAAATTATTAAAAATTTTGATTCTCACTCTTTTAAAGATTTTAACCTAAAGTTTTCTAAAATGCTAGAAGTAATAAATTACAAACATGTACAAAATGTTTGAAATTAAAGAAGAAATTGTATATTCTGCGTAATGAAAAAGTTATTATTTTTAAAAACTATAAAGAATGTTTGGAGAGTAATAAAGAGATAAATGATGCTTTTAACGATAATTTAATACATAATTGGAGTGATTATGCCTTAAGCAAAAATGACGTAGAATTATTAAATAAAGGTCTTACGTATAATTTTTAAAATAAATTAAAAGATAGGGAAAATTTAATAATCGAAACTGGAATAAAAGTTTTAGGGGGTGACGTGAAAACTTGCATTAGATCGGAAATTGCACGGAAGTTGGAAAAAAGCAAAGCTTTAACCTACAAGAAACTTTTCTGGTTGAACAATAATTATTTTGACACAGTGAAGGGTTTGAGGAGTAGAGATCTGTTCTTTTTTAAAGCGGACAAAAGTAGTTCGATTGTCATTTTGAATAAGAATGATTATTTTAATAAAGTTGAAAACTTAATAAAAGCGGGTCCGTATATTGCCGTGAAGAGAAACCCGATAAATTTGTGACTGAGGCAAATGATGGATTAATAAGCTATAAGAATTTGATCGATGGAAGTCTCAAAAAGAAGCTAACTGTTAGCAATGCATTTTTGCCAAAGCTATATTGTTTACCTAAAGTTCATAAGATTGACAAACATATAAGGCCCATTGTTTCTGGTATAAGCTCGCCTACTTATCGGATTACTAAATGGTTGGTAGCAAGTTTGAATAAATTAAAACCGACTTCGGCTTTTTCAGTAAAGAACAGCATTGATTTAATTAAAATTCTGGAAAATGTTAACTTGGTTCAGTCTGAGTATATGGTGTTTCTTTAAGTTGTCTCTTTATAACCCAGGACTTCTATTAAGGAAACTATGTGTAAGATAGAGGAGTGGCTCAAAGAAATCGACCTTGAGTAATTTACTATTAAAGAATATCTCCTTTTGAACCTTTGCTCGAGTCAGAATAGTTCCAGTTTAACAACAAGTTTTACAAGCAGGAAAAGGTACCACAATGGGAAACCCTCTGTCTAGTTTCTTGGCAAATTTCTTTATGAGCAGGTTTGAGACTAAAGCTAAGGAGACGATGAAATTTTTTCCACGTGTCTGGATCCGGTATGTGCATGATGTGTTTGTTATTTTTGATGGAAAGAAAAACCTTGATGAATTTTGTCGGGAACTTAATGGATTTTTTCCTTCAATAGAGTTCACCACTGAGGTAGAAGAGAAAAGTAGCATTTCTTTTCTTGATGTAATGGTGACGAGAGCAAACGGTAGGCTTTCTTTTCATGTTTATAGGAAGCCTACGCAAAGTTCCAGGTGCACCCCATATGATTCACACCACCCTAAAGAGCACAAATTAGCGGCATTTCGTAGTATGTCTCATCGTTTAGTTCATTTCTCATTATCGAGAGAAAACTATTTAAAGAACTAAACATGATATACGGAATAGGAGAATTTAACGAATTCGGGTTTGATTTAGTATGGAGTATCATTAAAAAGGCCGAATTAAAGAAAAACAGATTTTCTAGAACAACCTTACCCAAGGATAAACGAGAAAACAACTGGGTTAAGTTAGCTTACAACCCTCCGCTATATAGCGCTGCCAAGAAGTGCCTCATGAAGTATGGCAGTCTTGGAGTCTCGGCGGCTTCAGGATGGAGTTTGGGTAGAAAGCTTGGATCTCTGAAGGACTTCACAGCTAACTGAGAGGAATCGGGGATTTACAGCATTGAATGTAAGATGTGCGATGCATTGTATATTGGCCAAACCCGTATGAGTATTAAGACAAGAAGCAGGGAGCACTTTAATAATTTTAAAAACAAGCCAGAATACTCGGCGATGGCCAAGCATTGCCTGGACAATCAGCATTACTTTACGTCTGACCATCCTAAGTTGTTGAAGCAAGTCACGAGGTACAATACTATGGATGGTTGGGAGACATGGTTTATCAACCAATTTCAAGATGTCTCAGTAAACAATGAGCCGGGATCAGTCCAGGGTTCCTCCCTTCTGTATCCAAATTCTCTGTTGTTCCGCTAAGCATGTGATTCATAACTGTTTTTTGTTTAAGATCTAATAAGTGTTGAATTAGTTGCTACTGCTACCTTGTTAAAAATATGTGTAAGTGTTGATGTTTGTTTATTTATCTTGTCTCTGTTTTTAGTTTTAATCTTGTATAAACTGGTTTTTTTAATGAATTGTTTATAAAGTGTATTTTTATATAATATATGATTGTTATTTTTTTAACTGTGTAAGTTTTGTTTATTGATGATAGTGCGAAATAAGGGGGGGGGAGATAAAGAACAAAATATTAATAATAATATCAGTTATGTAAAATATATACATATCCTTAGTAAGAAGTGTTGTGCTATGTAGTAGATTAATTTTATTGCTTGACTTTGTATTTTTATCTTGTTTGTTTGATAGCTTAACAAGATGTTAGTAGTAGCCAAGCACTGAGGAAGGCGACATCGTCACCGAAACTAGATTGTTGTGTGTGTGTTTATTAAAAACTAATTTTTTGTGTGATTTTGAGTTCACTATTTTGACTTTTACCTTTGTCAATAGTTCTCACTAGCTAAGCTCTAATTAACTAAATAAAAACCTGAAACTTATTTTCATAGCAGAGTCAGTTAAATCTTAGATTTTTTAAAAATAATTTATAATTTAAGTTTTTTTATTAAGTTTTTCTTTTGCGATATGATTTTCGAAGTTTATTGTTACATAAGATACTTGAATTTCATGATTTTTAAGCAACATCTACAGGGATATGAGCAAAAATATGCTAAGCAGTAAAGCAACAGTTATTGTCTACCCAAGCGGATCCAACCGAGGGCCCGATCAATCAATCAACCATGAGTCAAATGTGAGTGAATATCCATCATCGCATGGTTAAAGAGGACTGTTACTTCAGTGTGCCGTGTGAAACATTCAGTTTCTAACAAAAAAAGTTGCAATTTATAAATATATTAAAATGGTGTCTCAATAATTGTAAACATAAATCGTATTTATATTTTAAAATTTTATTTATGTTTAAATATGTCTATAATATAATAAATATAGTATTAAAATGATTTATTTTAATGACTTTAGTGTATTGTAAAGTTCAAAGTCGTTCTTCATTTCTTTGTTTTTCTCTGTTTTAGGGTGATTAGTCAGTAAAAATAGCATCAACTACAAAGGATAGTAAAGTATTGTAATTGGTATATGATTAAGATAGAGAAATAAAACCCCTGGTAGAGGATAAAATGAATAGGTTCATACAAACTGTCTACCTGTTTCAACCTCCTGTATAAGGAAGTATAAGAATGGCTAGATTATAATAGGTAGAACTGAGGAAAAGATATATTGATACATTGATACTATAAAGTGTTTCAATTTTTAAAAAGTGAAGGGAAGCAAGTGCCTTAGCAGGGAAGCTGGCAACCTGAAGTAGTCCTGTACACAACCGGTGTGACAGGAAGTGTCGCCCAGGTATTCTGTTGCGCCTAGCCAAGGTACATGTGTGACATACGGGGTCATTTACAAATAGAAGCAACAAAGCCATGAATGTAGAGAGCAGTAACAGACATGATTCAGAAAAGGAGAATAACGTTTGAAGCTCACACAATGTGTGTGTGTGTGTGTGTTTTGCTTGTGCACACGCTCGCTTGCGTGTGTATTAGTGTGTGTGTGTGTGGGGGGGGGGGGGTGTGCACGCGCTCGCTTGCGTGTGTATTGCTGTGTGTGTGTGTGTGTGTGTGTTGTTTGTGCACGCGCTCACTCTCGTGTGTATTGGTGTGTGTTTGTGTATGTGCACGAGCTCGCTTGCGTTTGTATTGGTGTGTGTGTGTGTGTGTTTGTATGTGTGTGTGTGTGTGTGTGTGTGTGTGTGTTTGTGTATGTGCGCGCGTGTGTGTGTGTGTGTGTGTGTGTGTGTGTTTGTGTATGTGTGTGTGTGTCTGTTTGTGTATGCGCGAGCGAGTGTGTATGTGCTTGAGAAAATGACCCAAAATTAAAATGTTATTCAGCATTTTTTTTCTCGTACAAATTTTTTTAATAAAAATATGGTTGTTTAAACGAGTCAAGAATGATTGTTTAGTAGGTTGTTTCTACTACTAATTTGTTATCCTTTGTAAGAATTTTGAAATTTTTGTGACGTATAGAAAGGATACTGACAATATGTATTGAGTATTGCATAATATAATAATTAATTTAATAAAACTAAAATAATTTGTACAATTGTCTTCCTAAAAAATAAACCTCCTTAACTCGTTAAAACCCTAGTTTTTATTCTATGAAATGTAGATGGTTGCAAAGTTTATAGAACTAGAGAGAAATCAAATGCACTTTTGTTACTTTAGATCCGATTTTTTTTTCGACATAGGAAGGATTCACATAGTCATATACATTAATGACTTGGAAGTTTTAGTAATAAAAAGAAATTTTATTTCCTTTAGACGAATGACCCGAATGACACATCTATAATGTGTCTTGGTAACAAATCCAGCGTTGCGCCTAATTATATTTCGATTATTATCAAAATACCCAAAACACTTTTCTTGTGACCATTTTGTTGTGCAGATTGTTACGTCTTCACACGGTTGCAATAAATTATAAGGTAATTTTATACTGACTAAGTAGGTACTAATACATTTTTAAACTTTATGATTGCTATCATTTACACTCTTTATATTTATAAAAGGGTTTAAACAATCTTTTAGTTAGCTGTATTAACAACTACTAAGTTTTGTTATTACAGTAGTTTTTTTAAACTTAACCACTGTCACTGTCACTTGTCACTGTTACTCTGTCACCAAATATTTTACTCTGATCACTAAATTACAAACAGTAATTTCCTTCGCGCTTAGCAAAGGTTTTATATCTCGACTTACCGATTTTCGTAATTTCCTTCCGCTTATTCCTAGAAGGTTCTAGAATAATGTAGCTGTTGTGTCCGCTCAAGCGTGACTTGTCGCTTCCAGTAATTTTTTTCCGTTTACACCGTTCTCGCATTTACGAGACGACGTACTGTTGTGTCCACTCGAGCGTGAATGGACTCGTACTTGTCAAGCCCTGTTCCATAAATCACGGGAGGGACCTTGCCCGTTACAATATTACAGCCTTATCCTGTATTACATTCTAAGTGCTTGCTTGTACACCTCAATCCTTCTTGTTCAACGTCCCTTGGGACTGCAATGTCAGATAATCATGTATTTTCACGTATTAACTAAATGAAAAAAAAAACGAAAACAGGTCTAAATGTCTGTCATATTTCTCGGTTAGATTATTAGTTAATTCGCTTTGTACTTTGATTTGTTATTTAGCATTTACATTTCAATACAACGCCCTCAGAAAATTCTAGACATTTCTAATCGATATTGTAATAAATAGTCACAGAGATCCCTATTCAATATATCTTTATAATTTGTTTTATGGAATTGAAATTGAATAATTTGAGTTTATTTTTTATTATCGTCTCTAATTTCTTTACGTCAACTAAAACAATGTTTTAATATCACTTGGTGATAGTTACTAATGTAATGGAATCCAATATTTGTGCGCAGAAACTACTTAAATCTCAAAAACATCACATAGACATAATGTTTTTAAAAAATATAGTAATTTTTATTACAATTACAATATTCAAAACCCTTTACCCAAGTTGTTTGTAAGGAAATGAATTTTTAAACATCTCTCCCGTGATTCACCCATGCGCAAGTGACTGAAACGTGCCTCAACACAAGGTGAAAATTGATTTCACTTAATGGTGGAATACTTGTTTAAAATTAACATATAATAATTCCATAAAGTCGGTGCAACGTTAAATAGTACACACGCACTGCAACGGGCTAAAATGCCACATGTTACCGTAGCAATGAAATTTTAATTCAATAGTTTTAAAATTTTGTATAGTCAGAGTAGTGAAGCTAAAACATAATAGAAATGCCATAGGTATAAGGTAACATAAGTCTAACGAGTAGGTACAAAGCCATTTGCAGGGAAGAGGGGTTTTACATATTTGAAAGAGGATAAAAAATTAAAATCAACCTAGAAAGGCCATCAACATTCGAAAGGAATCAAAAAATAAAAAGTAGACGAAAGTGCCGAGACGAAAAACACGAGAAAATGCCAACAGAATGAGCTGCAGGATAATTAAGTAATTTGTGGAAATTTCGATCAAGTTCGAAGAGGGGTGAAACTGCAAACAGGAAGTGACAAAACGTTCAGCCTTCTGAACACGTTATTTTGGAGACTGGCGATTGGTTGATAGAAGCCCGGAGGCGTGGGAAATGCCTGGGAAGATGCACAAATTGAGTAGCGTGGTTTGAGACGCCGAACTAGGTGGTGCGCGTTCCTTTTTGATAATGCATCAAATAGTTCCAAAACGTATAGTTACAAGAAAATGCAGGGCGAAGAGCGGTAGTGTTTTCGCTGAGATGCAGTCTCGTAACCCTTTGGGAGAGGAAGATCTCCAAAAGTGGTATTCGTTGAACTAACATCTATGTTGTTAGTTGTCACAGAGAAGTATTTAGCATAAAATTAAAGTCAGTGCGTAAGTAGCAAATGAACAGTGCCTCAAATTAAAGTATTTAAACGGTTTAGAGCCAAGCGTAACTAAATTCATTTAAGAAGTTAAAATTTGAACAAAGTAAAGTAAACAGTATTTAAAAAAATAGATTAAAACCGAAAGTGAAACTAGTTTTAAAAATAGAGACAGTGTTAAATCATTATTAAGGAACTAGATCCAGAATTTTAAAATATAAACAAAAATAAAGAAGTCGAATTTCGCGCGGTAACGAAGTGAATTTCTTTGTTTCGGTCAAGAAGAAACCAAGGACGCGGGGGTGACGCCAACTCTGTACGAGTCCAAAATTAAGATGGCCAGCCTCAGGAAATGATATACCATACCAAAGCAACATGGTGCTGGGGATGCGATGGGGCCAGAAGGAGGGATGAATCCGAAAGATCAGATTTTAACTACTCTCTTTTCAAATGATTGAAATTTGTATGTTGAATTTTTTTAGAGAACGTAGACATTTTAAAGTTTAAATTTATATAACTTTTCAAAAAGTGTAAATGCGTTTTGAATAGTGGCAAGGAGGCGGTATGTTTGGAGGCGAATTTGGAGAAGAATTTGGAGGCGATAGCGTTAGTTTGATGTAGCTACCTACCTCAAAATGACAGATTTCACCTAGCTGATTTAACAGTTACTAATAAAAATAGTTAGAAATAATTTTTAAAATAAAGTAAAGACAGTTTTGAAGATAAAATAAATAATTCAAAATTAAAATTTTAATGTAGTAAAAGGTCAATAACTAATGAGTAGAAAAACAATTTGAATTTTTGTTAAATAAATTCAATTCGAATCTCACTTTAGAGCAGCCTTAAGACATGTCCGCTTTTAACGTAATATAGTTTAGAATAGATAATGACCCGGAGTGAAAGGTAAATGGAAAAGAAAATAATTTAAAACTATTTAAGAATTTTATAAAGGTTTTTGAAGCAGAGAAAATGCGTTAGAAAAATGACACTGAATTTTTCGTTTAAAAAAATAAAAATTGAATTATGTTGAGTTTTGGCAGAACACTTTATAAATGGAAGGTACAATTTTGGAACACTGATATGTGGGTCCTATGAATTAGTTTTAGGTTATAAAAAGGGTTAAATAAATTTCATGTTTAGAGATAGGTTATGATTGATGTGTAAATTTTGATGAATTTTAGTTGTTCTCATGTTGTTTTAAACTTAGTATTTGTATAATTTTAAGAAAGGTATGACATATTTAAAAATTTTGTTGAAAAACATTTTATTTTTTAAATGTCGGTTTTTTATTTACTTTAAAATACCAAAGTCAAATATAAAGGGATTAATTGGTAAAATGAAAGGATTGTTTAAAACAATAAATTGAAATGAAGTTTTTGAAAATAACTTAAAATCTTGTAGAGAAAAGTAAAGTAAATTTTTGCAATTAAATTAGAAGTTTTGAATTGAAGACAACATTAAAAAATAAATTTTGACTTTTTAAATATTAAAAAGAAAGGAATAGTTTTAATTTTAAATTAAAATTAATGTTATAGCAATTTTTGAAAAAGAGTAAGGTAAGAAAACGTGATATACAAATTTATTTATTTACAAAAAAAGTTATAAAGTTTATACTGAAAGATTAAAGAATTGTGAAAAAATTAAAAGAGGTCAAAATATAAAATAATTATAAACTTTGCTGTAATAGAAATTAAATTAAAACAAAATAAAAACAAAGTTTTTTTACTAATTTGCAAACAAAACAGTGATTATATTTGTTTAAACAAATTTCTCACACAATTCTAAACTAAATGGTTACTAAGCCTTAAGATGCCTTTAAACGAAGTCTTTTAGCGGAAACGGATGCCCAAAGGGTTAAATCTCGACGAGTTAGGTTTTTTAAATTAAGCCCAGTTACTGGTTCTCTGGCAGATTTTGGCGAGCATTGTACAGGGGTGTGGCCGTTGGCCGGACCGGCTTGCTTCAAAATGTTTACTGAGCAACGGAGGAATGGAGGAATGCGGCGGTGCCTGGCCGGGAGGGAGGGTCGCGGTCCGTTTTAACACACACACACACACACACACTCAGACACACACACACACACACACACACACACACACACACACACACACACACACACATATATATATATATATATATATATATATATATATATATAATAAATTAAAAATATTTCAAAAACAAGAATACTTTTAATGAATATATTTATTCAATGCTTTTCGCCGATAAAATAGTACCAGCAACTTCAGGAAAATAATTATCTAATCAAAAAAACTTTTTTTTTTATTAGATAACTATTTCCCTGAAGATGCTGGTACTATTTTATCAGCGAAAAGCTTTGAATAAATATATTCATTAAAAGTATTCTTTTTTTTAAATACTTTTAATTTATTATAAATATATATATATATATATATATATATATATATATATATATATATATATATATTATAATATAATCGTATGAGGCTATAGAATAGATTTAGTTGGTATCCAAAAAGAATCAAGGTCTGTAGAAATGTTAAGCAAAGAGCGACCAAGTACTTAATCATTGTTCTATTTTGGGTGTAGTTTTAAAGGGGCTGTGAGAACCTTCAACAAAAGAAGGGTCCAAGAATTTTAAGATGGGAGTTTCCAAAGACCAAAATACCTGGGATATAATAACTCTGTACCGTTAGAGAAAGTTATTTGTAAAAGGTGTGGGAATCCCCAGATTTAACTAAAATACATAAAGGGGAAGAGATTATGCGAGGTACGTTATCGGAAGGCGTCTTGGAGGAACTTCAGAAGAGGGCAGACGTATTGGGGGGGGATGACAAGTGGAGGCAATGTAAAAAGGGGTAAATTTTGTTTAATAAAGTTAAGGGAATTGTATGTCTTTTTTTATGTGTATAATTTAAAAGTGTGACGAAAATGATTTAGTAAAGAATTAGGAAAGTAAGTTAGTTATGTGAAATTTATCATCGGTCAAGATTCCAGGAACCCAACATACAATAAGTACTTTCTTCTTACAATAAAATTGGCCAACAGAGCTTTATAAACTTAATAAATTCAATAAAATTTTAAATTAATTATTATAAAATATTAATCTAGTTTTTTTAGCACTTTCTAATATATAAAAGATCCATAATAACAACCCGAGAGAAAGAGCAAATAACATTGTCATTATTAAACTTTATTGTTTTAAAAACCTAGAGCCTCAAGAGGCCACCTTTTTAGTAATTGTAATATTAGTTAAGCAATCAGTCATGTCACTAAATAGTATTAAGGTAATTTGATATTATGTGCAATACTTATATGCCAGGAATAATTGAGTGATGTTAAATTTGATATGAGTGTTAATTATTTAGAAACCTGAAGGTGTGACAATAGAAAGGTGAGGTAATTAAAATATATAACCTAAAGGTATATATATATATACATATACATATATATATATATATATATATATATATATATATATATATATATATATATATATATGCAGTGCATAAAATCGTAGTTCCGACGTTTCCCTAGAATATCACTTTTAGAATATCGCTTTTATAGCCATATGTGAGCAGAGACTCTAAAGGGGACTATAAATTAGGTTTGTAAAATTAGGAGTACATGGTACAAGGCCAAACTGGCAGTATTATTACTTTATTGTGTCATAAGTTTTCGAAAAAGGTTGTCAGTTTCAAGAAGCAAGGGCGCTACAAAAACTAGATTTAAGAATATTTCGTACCGTTAAAAAAAAATTCAGTTTCAATAAGACATTAGATTTTAAAAATATTATTTGAAAGTTCAAATTAAGAAATGTGATTAATTAAAAAGAAGAATATGGACAAGAAGTTGAAAACGTTAGCTGTTAGAAAAAACTATTCAGTGGGTCATCCAGGAACGTTCGCTGAGAACCGACGTCGGACAGTTTACCTCCAGTGCGTAGAAAATATTAAGTAAATCGTTGGATGTTAAATGCTAAGTAGCAACCGTCACGTGGATAGCAGAGTGATAAAAGTATTCGGTAAGGTCGTCGGATAAATTAACAAACTGAATATTAAGTAAATCTTCGGTAATTGGTTGCTAAGTAGAAGTTTGCGCCTTGTTAATAAAGTGAAATAAATCGTCGAGAAGTGATTGCGGTTATAGTGATTGAACGATCGGATGGAGCTTTTGGACCACGCTCTACGAACAGATGACTCTCCAATTATTAAACTTTATCAATAACTCTTGGACATTAAATTTTTTTTTGTTTATCTACCAATTAAATATTTTCCATTCATTAATTCATCAAAGCAATATTTATTGAGTAAATCAGAACTGCTCTGGTTAAGTAGCAGATTAAGATTAAGAGTGTCTTGAAAGTTATTATTATTTAGCAAGCCAAAATTAAAATAAAGAGTAAGAAATCCTCATCTAAATATAACATTGTAGTTCTTTCTGATATAACTTAATTAAGTTACACTAAGAACCAGTAACTTGCTGTATGTTATTTCAGTGCAATCCAGAGTATCAATATTATAGTTATACCTTTCTATCAGTGATAGGTGGCGCCCAAACCTAATCCAATGAATTAAAATAACAATCAATTATATGTATTGAGTAAATTATAAATTTATAACATTTGCAAGTTAATAAATATAAAAAGAAGTAAATTTTAAAAATCATCCAGATTGAATGGAGTGTATATATATATATAGTCTCTCTCTCTCTCTCTCTCTCTCTCTCTCTCTCTCTCTCTCTCTCTCTCGCTTTTTATATACTGTATATTAACTGAACTGTGTTACGTACATAAACGAAAGTATGACCCAACATAAAAGTATATCTCGGACTGATTGAGTTTCATATAACGAATGGATTTATTTTAAATAGGTATAATAAAGCTAGTCTTCTTGAGCTTAAAGGTTGAGTAAACAAATCTTGAACACATTGTACAGAGTAGCATTGAGAGAGTAAAGAAAGACGTTTGCCGTAGTAATACTAACTAGAGTGTCACAAGTAACAGCTGCGTTGTGCGACACATGTCCGTGTGTGCCCCACATACAGAGAGAGCACTTCTGTGATTCTGTAATAACAGCTCACTGTTATTAAGCTAAGGAATTACGCATTTCGTAAATAACTTATTGACAAAATAGTTACTCAAATAAAGATTGTGTTTTATACTATCACAAAACATTATTGTTAACGAATGATTCTTGTTGTTTATAGTCCATAAAGAGCCACGAAATTAGGAGCTAAAGTTTGGAGTGTAGTGCTAACAGATAGTTTACCTTAAAACCTTTTAGGTGAAACAATGTTGACAGATCCGTATGACGGTACATTAGCTCTCCGCTGAAGACTGTAGACTATTTGTTTAAAAAGTTCAGACAAGAACTATCAACTAAAACAAAAACGTTGGCTAGCAATGTTTAGGAAGCCGCTTTTAAATTAAATAAAGTTGTAACTTTTATTAAACCAGAAAATATTACATATGGTTTTCCTAACCGTACTCTCTCCCCCCTTTCTTATTTATCTCTCCCTATAAATCCCCTCTCTCATATAAATCTGTCTGGCTGTCTGTCTGTTCTCCCTTTCCCTTTCTAAGTCTCTTTTCTGCTCTCTCTTCATCTCTCTAATTCTCCTCTTTATCTGTCTGTCTCCCTATCACTATCTTTCACTTTCCTTCCCTCTCTTTTCTCTCTTTCTTTCTTTTTCTCTCTCGCCCACTCTATCTATATCTCCCTCTCCCTTACTATTTGCCTCTCTGTTTATGTGTGTGTCTCTATCTCCTCTCATATTACAACAACTGTATTACTTTGTTGGTTTATTTAATTTGTTCAATTTCCTTCTAGTCCCCCAAATATTTTCAAATAAACATTTAAATTTGACAGTCTTTAGTAAAGTTCAATGTTTAACGTCATATAATTAAATCTATCACAAAATATCGCCTTCAATTTCATAAATTTATACGCATTCAGCTTTTAAAAACATTTTTTGTAAGTGATATTTTTCATTCTTTTTAAGAACATACTTCTGGTGGCAAACGTTTAAACATTTTACACCTGATGAGCTCTATATTATAACTTTAACAATTATATTATAAATGTCATTGACTTAAATTTTGGTTTGTGTTTATGCTTCTCCCACGAATGCAATCCTCATTTTAGTGTCATTTACAATGATGTTGAAGTGACGCCTTTTGGTGCACCGTATAAAAAACTTAGAAGTGAATACTTAGATTGTGACGTCATCGCTTAGAAATTCTAACATGAATGCGTTAGATATACGGAGATCGACGAATCGTACCGAAACATTCCGGAAACAATTCATGACGGTAGCTTATCGCTAACAGCTGTTTTCGTTTTAATATAAATGTTGTTTGGAGTTTATTTTTAAATAAATTATAAATAATTTCCTATACTTTATTAAAGTAATACTTTAAAGTAGAACAAATTAATATTGAAACGTAAAAATTATGAGCGTAACAAAGTGAAAATTTTTAATTTAAAAATTAAAGTTGTTTTACTAAATGGTTTTACTTGAAAGATTTACCAGAAGATTACTCTAAGCACATCAAAACAACCACAGAACAAATAAAACTGATACATGATGCTGAAAGATTTAGGTCTTAACTTTCTTCGCAATTAAATCGGATACTTAATTTTAATGCTAGCGCAATCTATTTCAGACAAAGTGTATAGCCACACGATTGACAATATTTATAGTAAACATCAGAATAACAGTTCATATATGATCTGTAGGCTATTAGTTAAATATTTTCTAGTTTTTATTAAATTTGCATTTTTTATACGAATACAACGTCATTAAAACAATAATTTAAGATTTAAAAAATGAATCAAAATACAAATATGATTAGATCTAAGAATAATATGATATATTCGTTTGGCCTAGATTAGTACCCAAAACATAATAAATATAAAAATTAACATTATATATATATATGTATATATATATATATATATATATATATATATATATATATATATATATATTTATATACATATATAATAAATACAGATTATACACTGTAAATAAATAACAATAATACAATTTATATAATTGTTATATATATAAAATTATACGCGCGCGCGCGAGTGTGTGTGTGTGTGTGTGTGTGTGTGTGTGAAATAGTGGAATATTGATAGTAGTTTTATTTATTTTTTTAAAAAAGAGCGCATATTTAGAGTGGTTCTGAAAAGAGCTGTTTAACCAAGTCTGTTTTACATTTGGAAATTTCGATTTATAAATTCCTTTTTTTAACATAATCATGTTTATTGGACTGTAATTCTTCACAGAGACTTTTTTGAGATATTTAGTCGATGGGAACGGAGAGATTAAATAGCAAGGTGAAAGTGGTGGCGAGTTATGATGTGGGAGAGTGATTAAGAGGAGAACTGGAAGTGTTTCGAGGTTAGGATTTTATCGACTTCTTTTTTATCGAAGAGAAGGAGTGTTTCCTTAGAGCACCAGCTGTTATCTCGCCAGACGCACTTTAAACAACACTGTTAACGATATCAGAGCGAGCTGTGATGCATTCTTCCAACATTTTATTTCCCCGACGTTTTTCTGCTTATGTCTCGTTCTTACCTCTTGCAGGTATAAAAATTATAATAGTTACAGTAGTTTATTTTCCCAAAAGAGGTAAATATCACTCTAACACTAGAAGAATTTAATTAAATTATATTAATTATATAAAATGCAAGATAATGAAAATTTCGAAAAAAACATTAATATTATAGGAATCTGAAAATTTTAAAACAAGTGAAGTAAAACATAAAACGTTTTATATAAGCAAAAAATGCTTCATAAAAATGAAGTGACAAATAAAACAGAAACAAGTATATAAAATACATATAAAATACGAAAATATTTCTAAATCTGAAAGGCACAGACAAAAGAGAAGAAGACCTAAAACAGGAATATATCTAGAAAAGAGCAAAAACGTAAACAAATTAAGCGGTCTATGAGGAAAACAACTCTAAAACAGTATGAGATTTCTAAAACAAAAGAAAAAGGTTCATCTGAGACAAAAAAGGTTTTACAGTTACTTACATGGAGCTCTATTAAGGAGGAAGAAAATTCTAAAACAGGACTAGTTTCTTAAAACAGGGAGGTGGTTACAAAACAAGAAGACTCGCAAAAAATGTAAAACTACAAACATTACTAAAGTGAAAACTTATAGCGACGCCTACAAAAACGTATTGGATGGATATTAACATACAATTTCGCGACAGCACCATTTCCATCAGGTTACGCTATGAATCCTTTAAGGGGTTAAAGTGAATTAAATTATAACATATATATGATTTCAACTGATTTTGTGTTATAAGTTATATTGTAAAACAACTGTTTTACACGTAGGTTATGTTACATATATATTGAATATTGTGAAGTGAAAAAGGTTATTATTAAATAGTTTTGATCAGTTAATAAATATATTAATTTATTTAAATTTCGATAAACCTCAAAACAAATATTTCAATATAACAATAATAATAAGTAACGTATTTTTAATCCAATTTTCGAAATGAAAACATTCTTAGTTGCGTCTTAGAAACAGATTGTTTAACAGCTGATTTCAATTGTATTCAGTATACATCTAATAAATGTTTTTGTTACCTATATTATTTTAATATTAACTACAGTAAATATTAATCTTTATTAAATACATTTCTAGACATATGAAAATTGAATAAAAAATGTATAGGCTCATATTTTTGACAATTTTTGTTGAAAATTATGAAAAAGTATTAATTTTAATTTGTAGTTTAAATGTTGCTTGAATTTAAAAAATCAATAATATTGTTTCTTATTTTATAAAAAATTGTTTAGGCAATTACTCATAATGCAAATTGAATATTTTTTCTCGATTCAAAATGTCTGTGGCCGTTGTTATAAATGATTTCACTTCTTTTGTCATAATCCAATTTTTGTATTATATATATATATATATATATATATATATATATATATATATATATATATATTTTATAACCTAAGTTATTTAAAATATTTTTTACCTTAAGTTTATATTGTAAATACCTTACCATTTTATAGTCCAACCTTCAGGTTTCTAAATAATTAACACTCATATCAAATTTAACATCGCTAGCATTTATTCCTCTGACATTTAATTATTACACATTATACCAAATTAAATTATTTCAATGCTGTGACAAAGATCAATTGCTTAACTAATACTACAATTACTAAAACTTGGACTCTTGAGGCTTTAGGTTTTAATAAAAAAAAGTTAATAATTACGTGTTATTTGCTCTTTCACTCAGGTCGTTACTATTGGATCTTCTATAGATTAGTAAGAGGCGAAAAGAACTAGATTAATATTTTATACCAATGAATTTAAAATTGTTCTGAATTTACTAAGTTTATAAAGCGCTGTTGCCTAAATCTAATGTAAGAAGGATTGTACTTATTGTCAGTTGAGTTCCTGGAATCTTGACCGTTGATAACTGCTTCGCTGCACTTTTAACATATAACTAACTTACTTCAATAATTCTTTACCGTTACACTAAATCATTTACGTCGCATATTTTAATTTTACACATAAAAAAACACAATTTTCTTGACTATATTAAAGAAATATACCCCTTTTTAAACATTGCTTACACTTTGTCCCCCCCCCCAATACGTCTGCCCTCTTCAGACGTTTCTCCAAGAATTTCTTCTTCCCCGATCAATTTAGTTTTTATGAACTCGCATAATATCTCCCTCTTACATATTTCAGTTAAATCTGGTGATATCCACACATTTTACAAATAGCTTTCCTAACGATACAGTCAAGAAAAATAACAATAAATTTATAACCTCAATATTTTTTTGCTATATATGTTACGTTGTAAATTAAATGAATTTTTTTTAGTACTTCTGAAGATGGTTACCTGGTAACCGAAATGTACATCAAATGATTAAATAAAGTTATATTG